>NDXB01018061.1:40564-55083 GCA_002631895.1 Agapornis roseicollis
AATAGGAAAAAAAAAAAAAAAAAGGCATTTATATTTGACATTACTTCAACTTGTGGTTTAATAGGTGGGGTTTTTTTTCTAAAAATAAATTACCAGCTTATACCATTTTAAGGATGACCTTTTTCTAGACTGGCTCAGCAGATTCCTCACAGCTATCTAAGTGAGGTGGCATACCTCTACCCTCAATTTGACTATGGTCGGAAGAAAATCTAGATCTGGAAAGACAGTGCGAAATGGTGACCTGGTGCTCTGCCAGTCTTTTCATTAAACATTACCAAGCAATGGCATAAAAAGGAGTATGGCAAGTCAGTAGAAATGCAGCTGGTGACACCTTGCAGCTCTGTAGCTCAGTCCATATGGCCTTGCTGATAAATGTCTTTAGAAAGAGCTGTCTAGATATTTTGTTATTTGGTTTTAATTTTGCTTAGCTTTGCACAGTTATATATAGACTTCTTTAACTAATAGTGAGCCATAACAGAGAATAAAATATATCACACAAGAATGCAAACATGGGATGACAGCAGATAACTTGAAAATAGAGACACAGGATAGTATTGGAGGGCCAAGGACTCATCAGGGGTTTCGTATTTGTCACCAAAGATACACAGACTCGGGAGCTAGGTAAAAACACCTTTAGGGTAAAGAAGAGCTCAAAGAACAAGCCTCCAAAATCTGTAAATCATACTATCATCGAACCAGCAAACCGTTATGAAACTAGTGTGTAAATCACACTAGCAAACTCATGCATATCATGTAACTGCTAACAAAGAGCAAGTAAAATGTGTGAATTAGCAAATGGATAAGAATTAAATTAAGTGGATCCAAAAATGCAGAGAAGAAATCACCCATCAGCAGCAAGATACACCTCTTGGCAAAGAACACTGGGTGATGACAATTTGCAGTAATTCTCCTGTCCCTGGCCAAAATCATCAACCTCAGGGGTTACAGGGGCACAAAAAAGAGGAGTATAACAGTCAAAAGGGCAAAGAAGAAATCTGCCAGCTTTAACCATATACAATGTGAACTTTCAGTATTAGCTTCACTGAAACAGAACTAATAATCCTTTGATTAGACCATTAAGATTTTAATAAAGCTAACAATAAATTATTGGTTTGCATATATAAGGTGCATTCCTTTGGGACACATAAACTGATGGAGAATTTGGGCAATGTAGTCTGTAAATTAGATGTAACAAAATGGCAACAGATTGGTAGACAATGCACCATTAACATAGGCTGTTAAAATTTAACATAACAAATCAGTAGCAGCCATAATATATAAACTTACAGTATACAAATCATATTCTCTACAGGGGGAGAGAAGGTACTACACTTGAAGTAGTCAAAGAGAGTTGAATTCGGGTTCTTTCTTTTCTCCAGTTAGGAAGGCAGCTCCTGATTAGCTCTTTTTCGGAGAAAGATTTTCTCCCTTTCATGCTATCCCTGCATTGGTAAGACTCCATTCGGTATTTTGCGCACCAGTACAGAAGGTTCACAAGGCCAGTGAATTTACTGTCCTTCCAGACTGAAATCCTGATACAAGTAGCTTCTTCAGCAAATCAGGGTCACCTTTGCCTCTACAAGGTTCAGTAATGAGATTGAGTGCTAGTCTCTAATATTAAGCACAAGCCTTCCTAAGATGTTTTGGAGTGGCCTTTGAAACTGTGCAAGATTGAGTTAAACTGGGATGTAGTCTTGATTCTTCTTTTTACCTTATGTTTTCTCTTGACATGTAGCTACTTCTCCAGCTGCTTTCTATGTATGTACTTGATATCTTAACAAATTCTTTGGTTCTATTAATGCATTTTTTTTTCTTCATTCTGTTATTATGGAAAGCAAATTCAACTGTTTGCATTATATATGTTTCATGGTTTTCTGGATTTTTTTTGAGATAACAGTTACAAACAGAAATGCTTAACATTTTTAACTGAGAAGGACAAACAACAGTGGAAAATTATGCATTCATATACTGACCTTTACTCATTGCGATTTGTCAGACTGAACAGGACCTTAGATGTTTTGCATCCCCTTTCTTCATTCCCTTTACCCTAAATTACAATGTAACTGAACTCCTTAGGGGTTTAGAATTTCTTTCTCTTAGGGAATGACCATTTGCTTATATTCTGAAAGCAAAGGTGCACCTCTTCCAAGACTTCTTATCACTTTACAGTAGGTTTAATAGCTTATTAACTTAATAACTGATGTTATTTGCTATTTTCTACATATATTTTCAATCTTTTTTTTCTGAATATTCCTGGGCCCCCAAAATATCATGATCAACAAGTTCTATTGCTTCCTGCTTCACCCTCTTTGCTTTTGCAAGGCAACATGTTTCCTTCCCTTTATCAGCAACAACCACCTTTCCATGTCAGGGGGCCATCCTCAGTTTTACTTTGGTTAGCAGGCATAACATTCACAGTTCTCTCTGTCTTCACTACCATGTATATTTGTGCCATGTTCTCTTTCATTTGTCGTTTGTGCTACTTCTTATCAAGGAAGAAGTCTTGGTCTTTTCAATCTTGCATCACACAGGAGTTTCATGTCTCCTAATCAGTCTGAAAGATCTGACTGACAAACAGAGAAGTCATAGGTTGGCAAAGCATATGGTTTACTTAAAAGTTCTGCTGTGTTGTAAAATGGTTAATTCATGGCATCTGGGCTGTCCATGTGGTGTCAGAGCTACAGATAGACATGATAATTTTGTCAGTCAGCAAGCATTATTCCATCCCTCTGTGTCAAGTAGAGCCCTGATTCACATATCTAAATGTCTTTTGTATCTCCTGGGGCGGAGAGGCATGAACTGAACATAGCATCCTAGGGGAGGCATACCTTTTATAACATTATTATAATAATACATTTATACCATTTACTAAGAAACTCTGCATCTTATCTGATTTTTAATCACAGCTGAAACACTATTAAATATCTTCAGAGATATCACCGCAAATGGCTGTCTTGATTGCTTCCTGAATATGGTCTCTGAATGCATGTCCAGAGTTTCATGTCAGAGGCATTTCACCTCAGAGCAAAGAGTAAATTTAGAAGCTACAAGTTCTATTTTTCCTTTCCCAGGCATACCAAGGTAGCTTTGGGCAAAGACTTCTGACATTTGATAAGAATCTCAATTACCTAAGGAAGTCTGTAACTGACCAGGAAACACACACAGTTTCCTATTGCCTGGCAACAAGTTAATTTGCCAGAAAGAATGCTTCACTTCTTTTCAGACTGAAGTGTCACTAACTGTTATGCTTCAAAAGGGACATAAAAAATCCTGAGGATAATTACTGCTACACTGGTATTATCTTCAGTAGTAACCTCTGGAAAAGCTACAGTGTTAGCTATCTGGCCTTTCTAAATTGTAGATCCTTACTGTAAGCCCTATGTGATAAAGTATATATAGCTTTGAGTAGAGTCACATAACTGCCAATAATTCAGAGGTTTAAAACTGAGGACTTTTTTTTGAATCATTATACCCAGAAAGTGATAGGATCTTATTCTTGAGCAATATTAACCAAGTCAATTTCCACTCAGAAAAAGATTACATTAAAATGACTGAAATTATAATATCTACCCATCTTACAATATTATTAATTTTATTAAGTAAATGTTATTAATATATAGATCATATTATCAAATACTATTACTAACAATATTGATGTTAATAATAGAACTTATGCTGATAGATGCCAGAAATAGTTTACTCTATGCAAGTCCAGATGTTCTACTTTTCATTAAAAATCCATACTGACATCATAGATACACATGGCCAGTTTTCACTACAAATCAATGTACCCTATAAATGCACATCTCTGATTTATTTACATTTGCATATGGTTTGAATGTACTTCACTAGACATCATGTGATGATATGCTGAGAAACTCTGCTGATTAACTGAAAGTTTTCAGGCACTCAGTTGACTGTATTCAAATCTGGCAAAGATTGTATAGTACCAGCTTGATAATCAGTTTGTCTAGACTGATTCAGTCCATGATTAAGAAATACTATGAATTCAGGCTGGGAAATCTCAAATCAACGCTGAAATGCAAAAGGAAACTATTACGACAGTCTGAGAAACCTGAAATAGTGTGTCTAGGAAATGAGAATTAATCTCCCTAAAATGAATGGCTTTTCAAAGGTTGTTAGTCCCCAAGCTCTTACGTCAGAGAAAATACACTACACACAAACCAAACCAAACATAAAAAAGAATCAGCAGTCTATTACCATCCTCTTGTATTCCAGGAGTGCAGCAAGAATTGAAAATTAATACAGTGAAAATCTCAACATTAAACTTTCAACTACAGTTACATTTCTATCTTCTAATATTTTTTTTTCCCCAAAAAATATTGTACTAATATTCTTAATCCCTTTCACTCTCAGAGTAGATTAAGTGTGGATAACAGGTCTGTAAAGAGAATGAGGACAGGAACAGTAATTTTCTCATGTAGCCTTTTGTTACATTTTGGTTTGTAGTTTCTTCTGCCATTAGTATTTCATTTGGACTTCAACAGATGGACACACAATATTTTTCAATCATAACATAGTATCGCACTGGAAGGCTCAAAGCTCTTCATCTGTTAAGGACAGGTATCAACCAGCAGCTCTGGGGAAGAATGCACATGCTGTGAGCACAGGGTTGGATTTTCGTATTGGACACAACTGCCTATCTCTCCTTCATAACTCCTAATACTTCAGTTTGCACCCACATCTGTTGCAGAACTGTAAATACTGCAGGGTTTTTTGCTACTTTCTGAATAAAAATACACACTTTACTACTTTTGGCAAGGCTACCTCAAAGCCCAATATCTTCATCAGAAGCCAACATTGATTAGTGCTTCACAGAATCAGGGCATTAGACATTTCCTAAATATTATAGCATGAAGTACACTAGTGAAATAATTAAAATAGAACATTTTGCTTCTCATAATGCAAAAGCAAGCTTGGCTTTAGAAGATATATCAGCAGCATTGTAAAATTTCATTTTTCCCAGCAATGGAATCAATGGAGTGTTATATCTAAAATCTTTTGAATTCTCTAAATGTACGAAGTGATTCTTGTAAGTCATTTTAGAGGGCGAATTACTGCAGAATTGCCTTCCTGAAAAGTTCATAATACCAGCATTACTCCCTCTCCAGTTATTGAATTCTTCAAAACTGCAAAAATAGTGGTGGTACAGGAGGTGATTGCCAACCACTCCATTATTAAATCATATGCATAGAAGAAACTATTACTCCATCCCATCTCATAGGAAAGTGAAAGATTTTCCACACACTGAAGCAGCCTTGAAAATACATGAATCACCAGTAATACTTGCAACTAAATGTACCAAATGAAGTACATTTAACCATACATAACTATGCATTCAACAGCTGTTACAAACCAGCACATTAATACTTATTTGCCCTTAATTATCTAATCCAACCACATAACATATTTAGTTGCAAACTCTTTGAATTGCAATAACTTCTTTTGGTAGCTTTATTGCATTCAATTTTAATTTGCTTTTTCTGTAGCATCTTTGATACAAAGTATCTTGAGTTGTTAGTAAGGTAAAAATAATGAGAACACTTTTCAGAGTTGCATGCCACTACTCTCATTATAGAACACTAAGGCAAAATGATATATGGACATAAGCTACAGGAAAAAGAAAATGAATGCATATTTAAATCAGAAAAAAGCAACATTCAACTACTACTCCATTAGCTTTCATCTTTCCTTCATTAAATGCTTTTAGAAAGGCCTCTTATTAAAGTATAACACTCAGAAATACATGTCCTACTCAGAAAAAGGAAGACACTTCATATTTCATGAAGGTAATTATTCTGCTTCTGGTTTCATCCTTTGTAGGAGACAGAAAAGAAAGCCTGTAGACGAAGTTTGAATTGCTCACTTCACAGACTTTCAGGCAAAGATGTCAGAATACATTTCTCAGATGGGTTAGAAACTTTAAGGATTTGTAACTTAGAGGACAATGCAATTATCTATACATAACCTGTAGTATGATAATGACCTTTGTTAAAGCAGCCCAAGTTGTGAAGTCGAGTGTCCAGCAAGCATTGTGTTTCAAGTAGAAATGAACCCTTTGAGACCTGCAGAGACATCCAGTAGAAACTCACAGCAAGGTACAGACATAGAAAATGCAGGGAAAGGATGAAACACAACATTTGAGATTGCATTTAACACTGTTTCACCATCCTGGTCCACTATGTGTAACAGCCACTTGGAAACTGGGAGGGTCAAAATTCAGGGAAATGAGCAAGCTGTTTAAGAGAAGTCTAGTTTGTTTGAACAAATACTAGGGAACTAAAATCATCCTTGTGTGGACAGATTTAAAGCTTTCTTAAGAACCTAGCTCTAGTTGGTTTCAATGGGATTAGAAATCAAGAGGATACCTAAGATGCCTAGAAACTTCAAAATAAATTTTCACCATTCTGATGAGTATAAATTATTTTTTTTTAACTTCTACTCTGAGGAGCTGATCAGCTTCTACCCTGGCCAATCAATTGTTGCTATCATGTTGGGTCACCAAAATTCTGATACCACTTTAAAAAAGAGTAGTAAAAGAACATACAGAAGCAGCTGTGTTCCAATGCAGGCCATAGTTACAAGAGATGTTACTTCTCAAGCAAAAGAATATGTAGCTGCTTTTATTTACTCTTAGGGCTCCTCAATTTCAGAGAATGCCATCTAGGAAATAAAGAGTTAAATCATGTAAGTTTTCAATCACACACAGTTTAGACTGCTAAGTAGCACAAGACATACCCTTACATTGGCAATTCAAAGTTATAAATGAAACAAAGCAATGAACAAACCAAATGAATAACAGTATCAAATTAATCAGCTTTCGATACTGGTAAAATATCAAATGCATCAACAATTCCTTGCAATTTCTATGCAATATGTCTTCCATCTTATTGCCCAAACTTGGCTGACTCACTCAGTAGTCAGTCCCAAAACAATGACTGGGGAAAGGCAGTCACCTGCCAAATAACACATTTCAGATACAAATAGATACATGTTAAAGATCACATCCCTCTTAGGTTGATGGGACAACAGCTCTTGTGCTAAGCATTCTTCCCAAAATATAGGTTGCTAATTGCTAACCAATCTTCCATGCCACCTGTCAAACAAATATATGGTTTCCAGAAAATGTTCTGGTGTCACCTAGCATTTACCAATTAATCCTACATTAAAAAAACCAAACAAAAAAAAACAAACAAACAAACAAAAAACAAAACAAAACAGACAAACAAAAAAAAAACCAAAAAAAAAAAAAACCAAAAAACCAAAAAAAAAAAAAAAAAAAAACCAAAAAAAAAAAAAAAAAAAAACCAAAAAAAAAAAAAAAAAAAAACCAAAAAAAAAAAAAAAAAAAAACAAACAAAAAAAAAAACAAAAACGACAAAAAAAAAAAAAACCAAAAAAAAAAAAAACCACAAAACCAAAAACAAAACAGAGCTTTGACTCCTACGCTGTGAAATATGCAGGTGCACTCCTTGTTTGACAGAAGTGTGTAGTGAACTGCTCCACTAACATCAGATTCCAATTATCTGTGCACTCAGGATCTAAGATAGACTTCCTAACAGCCATCTTCAGGCATTCAAAACAAGTACAATAATGGTGAAAGTATAGTATCACCAGAAATCATATGCAAAACCAAACCAAATCAACAAACCCACTATTAATGAAGATTTTTACAACTTCCATGTTTTCAATCAGCTTTAGGGAGATGATATATTTCTGTAAATCTGTAATACTGATAGACTGAAGCACTGAAGTTTTGTCGATATGGAATATTCAATCAGCATGTTAGTAAATTCTGATTTGAAATCCTGCTTCAGTGGCTGGGGTGTGGAAACGCAGATTTCTTTGTCTATTATTGCAAGGTGCCCTGCTAGAATAAAAAATGCTGAAAGGCAAGTTAAAAGCCTTTTTGATATGGCTTCTTGTAGCCCATAAAACTCAATGCAATCATTCTTTAATTAAAAGAGGTCACTTCTGAGATATGAACAAATATAATAAAAATATGATTAGGTCACATTTGTGTGACCATGGTCACAAATGTTAAGTATGTCTTTCATTTAGAGATTTTTTTTCTGTGATGTCTAGAACTTCATATTAAAGATAAACTAAAATTATCATAAAAAAAATAAGTACCCTCTTCCTTTCAGAACCATACTGAAACATTGAGAGGTGTGTGAGTATCTTAGCTGAAATGTCAGCACTCTATGATTGGTCAGAGATACTTTCTTATTAATTAATACCTGAAGTACAAGTCAACTTAGAAATCCTTCCATTTTCCTACAGCAATCAATAAATGGACCCATAGTTCTCACTGAGATACACAAAGTTCAGTTTTAAATATTGTGGTCATGTGTCAATCTTGTATGCATTCACCATACTACTGACAAGAATCACTTTTCCTGCTTTAGTAAGAGTCAAGATTGTGACTGAAAAAAAAATATGCACATTAAAATGAGAGCTATTCTTGTTTAAGTGTAGGCAACTACTTTGGGTTTGTCTGTTTTGGTTTTTATGCTGGGGAGATTTTTTTTTTTTCATTTATGCAAAGAAGATCATGTAACTGTGATGACGGAAGTCTGGAGATTGAAACATACAGAGAATGAAGAAAACTGGTTTTTCAGAAAGGAATGTGAATTTTTTTATTCTATAGTAAATTTTATAATTTCTTTATAGACTTACTGATAAGTGGGATTAAAGTGTTCCTGATTAGTTGTAGATGCTTTTTGTACACTCGGAAGTGACATGGACTATTGATTTGACTGAAGACATTAATGCTATTCATTACTGTACTACTATACTACTACAAATCCCTCATTTCTGCCAGATCAGATCAGCATTTTCATTTTTTGTGTATATGTTATATTGACACAAGACATTCTTGCAGCAGATACATACCTATTCCAACTTAGGTCTGGATCATGGCAGTAGTTTCACACCTCTTCTGGTTTATATATTCCTTTCATGTGATATTCCTTGTGGAGGCAATGTGCATCCTACTGGGATGCGTTTCTGAGTAACAAATGCTAACAAAAAAAGAATTATATGTAGACTGAAAGTAAAATCCAGCTAAAGCCTAACAAAATCTTTTATCTGTCTGCTACTAATATCAGTATTATGATCCTTATAAAAAGCTCACTGTATAATAAGTAGCTATTTTTTTCCATCTGGAATATATTTCCTTTGTTCATTTTGGCTCTCTCCCTGAATACGAATTTCCACAGACTGCAATTATAGTAGAATTTGGCTCAGAAATGGTACCTGGAAATAAACTGTACCTGATTCCCTGTTTCAGAACATGATCCATGTTGATGGAAAGAGTGATACTGTTCAGAAGGTGTAGCCACTAATCCTATTATATCAATCTGTAATCCGATTAACCCAAGGCTTTCTTGGTGTTTTCAAATCCTGGCTTTTTTAATTTATTTTTTAAAATATATTAGGAATGCCATGAGCATTATTGGTTCCGCTACTGTTATTTCAATTGTTCTGAGCTGGTTTTCTTAGGAGCTTTCCTACAACCTTGCATATAGGGTGACAAAAATATTCATTTTCTGGATGCATCCTTAAAGGATGTACTTTATTCATCACTCTGCTCTTCTTTTCTTTAACTCTTGACTTTATCCCAGCCAAACAGTAATTTTTGTAATTTACACAGTTGCAAGCAATTTCAGATATGAGGATTTTCACCCATTAATTTGGTTGTCAGGACTACAAGAACTATCTTTTTGCTCTCATTAGCATACAAAATAAATCAGTGATCACATTCACTGCAGGTTTATGTTTGTGAAACTTGCTACAAGATTAATGATCATTGGTCAGTTTGTTTGCCCACTTGTACAACCCTGCTTTGTACACTATGTAGCCTTGAAAAGAGTTCTTGCACAAAAAAGGTATTTAGTATGATAATAACAAAATAAACTGCACTCAGGTTGAATACAGGATGTTATTGCAAATCTAGAAAAAATATTTCAATATTAGTATTTCTTAAACTTTGCTGGTGTTATTTTTTTTTTAACTTCTTATTTTATGTCTGTTGAGACACCAGTC
Organism: Agapornis roseicollis; assembly: GCA_002631895.1. Lineage (NCBI taxonomy): Eukaryota > Metazoa > Chordata > Aves > Psittaciformes > Psittacidae > Agapornis > Agapornis roseicollis. The sequence goes on from NDXB01018061.1 coordinate 50,633, forward strand.
AGTCTACTTAGAATAAAACACTGCTCACTCTTGATCAATTTGGGCTTACTCAGAGAGAAACAATGAAAAAAAGTTAACAGAGAATTTGAACTGGCAGAGAATTTTGATGCTCTGAATCATTCTTATTATGAATGCTAGTGACCAGTCCAGATTTATTTTTCAACTGATAATCTATTTTAATGGTGATAATGACAAAGCATGCTAGCATCAATTTGAAGTTTAGGTTTATCTGATGAAATATAAAATGTAACATAGGAATATTTGTTCACAAAGCAAAATATACATTGTTAGGATACTCAAATTAAACAGCATAAACAAAATAAATAAACAAAAAACCCAACAAAAATGCTTCCATTCCTAGAACTGAAATACAGTTTTTCTGTATCTGTGACTGACATAAGTGAAATATTACATGACTTGCTTTTTCCTAGTAATTTCTTCTGACATGTACCCTCTAGAAACAGGGAAAGAAAGCAAACCCATACTCCAGCTAATCTGAATTTCTGAAGGCCATTTTTCTTCCACAGATTTTTAATTTTCTCTTTATAATCCATACAGCAGATTAATGTTAAAAAAAAATAAAAATCTAAAATTTGTAGCAGCAAGTTAGGGAATATTTCATGATCAGACATTTTTCCTAGACTGAATTTTTCCTGTGCTACTGCAGGATCTGAAAATTTTCCAGTCTGTTTGACATGAATATTAAAGTCATCTAGAAAACCATGAAAGCAGTAGTGACATTGTATATGATGATAACCCATAAAGCATGTTAATTTTTTCCCTCTATTTTTAATTCCACCCAGCGGTGAGCCATCCACTGTTCAGTACAAGATTAATGAATCTCACTCTAATTGCTTTTCACATGTCAAACTCTACTCTGAGTCTTAAGGTTTCGAGAATGTAATGTCAAAACACTTTTTCTTTGGACTAAATCACAAGAACGTAACTCAGTCAAATGTGGTGATGCATTAGGAATAATATTAATTACACAGTTTTTGACGATTCCAATCTATTCTACAGTTTGAGTGGGTTACAACTCTTAGCCATTAGTTTGAACAACATGAATCGATTCAACACTGTGAAGGAGGGATGCTAGCATAATAATAATGCTTCCCTGTATGAAATCAGTATGATCATCTTCTCAACATCAAATCAGCTAACTTTTTACATTAATCGCTTTTTGTCCAGCAGACAGGCTTCTGCTATATGATTGCTCAAATTCAGTGTGTGGTACACAGTACCTTGGAGAGCTTTTTTTATGGGGATAGATTAAATTCAATGACTTTGCTACTGTTAATTTGAAAAAGTTTCTTCTATTCCTCCTTTATATTGACAACAAGGCATGACAGGAAGGTCAACAGGAAGTCAATATCTTTATCACACTGATACAACATGGGATTTTGAAGCTTCACAGGTGATAGTCAACACATTAAATCAAACCAGCTTTTTAGTTACTTAGAATCCTTGTTTACTGCATTGTCTAAATGCAAGACAGAGCTGTCTGCCACGTTAGAAAAGTCCCTTTCCTATTTCTCATGCCTTTGATATTTCTTATCTGCACATTATATACACGTACAGGCTGTTAAAATAGGAAATATGAAGCCAATAAGGTGGAGGTATTTTTAAAATCCTTCTCCAGTTTTGTAATTGTGACCATATAGTACAGGCACATTCTATTGGTTGCATTTTGTCTTATAGGTAAATGATATAGAAGTGACATAAATATGAAAAAGTGATTCCTAGTTTGACCAGAAGACTGGAGAGGGAATTGCACTGCCTACTCCTCAATAATTTACTTCTTTTTTTTTGCTAGGGCCTAGAATCAGACAAGTCCCTTAAAGAGCTTGTAATAAATGCAGCTCAGGCCTCCAGAGACTCATTCCTGCCCAGAAGTTTGAAAATAACTATCTTCAGCTGAATTAAAAATTTCTTTCCATACATCATGACATTCCAAAATATTGAGCTAGTTCAGATATGCATCTAGATTTCCATGGCCCTGAATAACTCTTTGTGTCTAATGGGTTTTCTAAGTTTATAGCAGGCTAATAATTTCAGCTGCAGAGTCATTAAAATATGAGCAGTATTTTTTCTATAGAAAAGGAAATGGAGAGGTTCGTCCTACTGAATGAACATTCTACTGATATTTTTTGTTGTGGGAAAGGTATGGGTACCTGGTTAGCAAGCATACACTGAATGTCATGTTACGACAGTTACAGATCTGTCAGCAAAAAACAGATACAGGAGAGACAGCAACAGCCTGACTGCAACCTTGAGAAACTGGAGCCTGTTGTTAACATTTCCTGAGTCTCTGCTGTCCCTCTTTCAAAGATCTTCACGCAATAAAATTACACTGAAAATGAGTGAAAATTGGGCAGGTAATTCCACCATTACTCTGGAAGCCAAGGGCTTGTGCTTTATAGGAGGAGCATGTGAGCATTATGCATGGTACTTGCAGTACTGCAGTTCACATAAGAAAATTTTCATTTATTTGGACATTCTAGGGCAATTTTCCAAGTGAGAGGGTCACCTGCTAGGATCTGCCAATACAATATTATTCCATCAACAAGCAAATCTCCCACTGCTTTAATCCTTGTCATACAGAACACAGAAGGCACTGTCAGGAGGCAAAATAAAAAAAACCCTTAAGTTTGGTACTGCATTGAGCAGTGTTTGGGACTTCATTATTTCACAGGGTGCCGCCATTTTATAGTAGAAAGCAGATATTTGATTAAAAGACATACTGGTTTGCGATTAGCTGACAATCACAACAGAGCATGTGACTGGGGAAGAATGTCCCCTGAGGCCACTGGGAGGTGGTGGCATTTCTCCTGACACTTCCTATCTTGTCTGTCAGTGGTATGTATACTATTAGTGCACCATCAGCTGCAACACTGTATGGTTCTCTATGATCTAATCAAAATTTCTGTAGGGTGGAAGCAGCTTTATAACTTCTTTTAATGCCTAAAAAAGTATGTCTCTGGTTATATGGGCAAGCTCAGCTGTGGATAGTATGTTTCCACTACTGGAAGGATTACTGCAGTGCTTCCAAGCTGAGAGTTTAAAGAATTGCTGTTTCTTGGCTTTGTAAGACATTTACATTGTAGAAGGAAATGGCTCAGAGCTTGCTGCTTTTTGCAACTTGCCTGCTAAGAATAGCTAGATAGCACTGCCTTACACAGTATGCTTTATATATATGAAGCTTTAAGGAACCACCAACTTTGCATGTAGCTGCCTTCAGGTAAGTAGCATAACTACCTTTTCCATTTTGTGGATGTATTCAGACAAATGGCTACTTGTCTGTGTTTTTTTCCCTATTGTTTCATATACTTCTGGTCAGCTGCATGCCAGCTGAGCTGGATACCCTGCCTACTGACACCATGCCTTTGATCAGTAAGGACAATGTAGATAGGATGCTGTCCACATTATCCATGTGAAGAATGATTCTCTGCAGTCATACTGCCACTGGTGGGCCGAGGGCCAGCGCAACTCTTAGCCACATTCAAAAAGCATTTACATGATGACTAGATGTGACTGAAAATCAGATGTTCTGAGTCCATTTGAAGGGATGGTGTCTGCAGGAATCCAATCACAGCTTGACCAGTGAGGTCAGGATTGTCAAAAAGGGCTAACACACCCTGCCAAAGGTGATTTATGAAGGTGACATGAGAACAATGAAACTAGTTACCGATGTGCTAGGAGGCCCTTCTGATGTGAAAATGATCTTCCTCCAATCTCACCAAACCTTTTCAAGTGCTGCCAGCAACAAAGGGTCTAACTCATTTTCAGTTTTCTACTCAGTAGTCCCTGGGAAGTAAGCCTAGCTACGAACAATGTTCATATTGTGGTTTTCATACAGTACTGTTAAAGGAAATTCTGTGTTATCTGGAGCACATTCAGAAACTGAAATAATGAAATTCTTCTCTTCTGGATGTCAGATACAGCAACTAATTTTTGAGCCCTCTTATGAAAGACAGTAGATTTGAAACTTGTTAGGAAACTCTTTTACTGAATCCACATCTGGATGCTATCTGTCAACTTTGAAGAAAACAGTCTGTGCTACATCTTAAGGTGTTGCACAATTTTCAAGAGCACATGCTGTGATCGCAGCAGTCTCTGGGTTCATTACATCACGTTACTGATTCTTGAACTACAGTAATCTATTGTACAAACAAAAAGAACCAAACCATGTTTCTAAATTAATCTGTCTGACATGAATTTAAACAAAAATGATGCCTTCTTATGGCAACTGCGAAACAACATACATTTGGAAGAAGCAAGTGCTGTAAGGTTCAACGATCATTTAAAACATGAAATATTACAAACAAAATTAATTAGATCATTAGGGCCAATATGAATGGATTAATTTTCCCCTGTGACATTTGATATTTGCTTGCACAGTGTCCTGGGTTCAGCAGTTGCAGTCAGTTTTTCTTCTCTTTAGTAGCTGTGTT
>NDXB01018062.1:9959-35163 GCA_002631895.1 Agapornis roseicollis
GGTCAATTGTAGTTTGAATACAAGATAATTTTTGGAGTGAAATCAACTTATTTCCCAGTGCATGCATTAATTTCTCAGATATTAACCAATATAATATTCTTATTTGTAGTAGTCTTTCACTTTAAATTTCAACTCTGAACAGACTTCAGTGAATCATAGAATCATAGAATAGTTAGGGTTGGAAAGGACTTTAAGATCATCAAGTTCCAACCCCCCTGCCATAAGCAGGGACACCCCACACTAAACCGTGCCATGCTAGGCTTCTTCCAACCTGACCTTGAATACTGCCAGGGATGGAGCACTCACAACCTCCCTGGGCAACCCATTCCAGTGCCTCACTACCCTTACAGTAAAGAATTTCTTCCTTATAACTTCCAGTCTAAACCTCCCCTGTTTAAGTTTGAACCCGTTACCCCTTGTCCTATCACTACAGTCCCTAATGAAGAGTCCCTCCCCAGCATCCCTATAGGCCCCCTTCAGATACTGGAAGGCTGCTATCAGGTCTCCACACAGCCTCCTCTTCTCCAGCCTGAACAGCCCCAACTTTCTCAGCCTGTCTTCATACGGGAGATGCTCCAGTCCCCCGATCATCTTCGTGGCCCTCCTCTGGACTTGTTCCAACAGCTCCATGTCCTTTTGATGTTGAGGACACCAGAACTGCACACAATACTCCAGGGGAGGTCTCAGGAGAGCAGAGTAGAGGGGCAGGATCACCTCCTTTGACCTGCTGGTCACTCTCCTTTTGATGCAGCCCAGGATATGGTTGGCTTTCTGGGCTGCAAGCAGACATTGAAGCCAGCTCATGTTCATTTTCTCATCAACCACCACCCCTAAGTCCTTCTCCGCAGGGCTGCTCTGAATCTCTTCTCTGCCCAACCTGGAGCTGTGCCTGGGATTGCTCCCACCCAGGTGTACGACCTTGCATGGTTAAACTTCATGAGGTTGGCATCAGCCCACCTCACAAGCGTGTCAAGGTCCTTCTGGATGGCATTCCAAACTTGCTGAAGGCGCACTCAATCCCACTGTCCATATCAGCGACAAAGATGTTAAATAAGACCGGTCCCAACACCGATCCCTGAGGGACACCACTCGTCACTGGCCTCCAGCTGGACACTGAGCCATTGACCACAACTCGTTGCGTGCGGCCATCCAGCCAGTTCTTTATCCACTGAGTGGTCCACAGTATTACCAGTTTTGGAGCTTAATGTCTAAGAACAAAATGGTTGCTTTTCTCTGAATACTGGACAAGTATTAATATATGAAGATACTGAACACAGAAAATAAGAGGTTTAACATAATACTGATTGAGTTACTGTATTTCAGGGAATTTGGGAAGTGAGGGCAAAGGGTTAAGAGAAGGGCTGCATCTCTGAGCATTTTAGCCAACTGTAATTGAGTGTCCTCGAATGTGCCATTTACTTATCTAAAAACTCTAGCTAAAATTTTCAGTAGTCACTGTTATTTTGAAAATGTGTCACTTTGATTTCCGAGTTCAAGGTAGGTTGAATTTTTAAGTTTTAGGGAAAGACTACTCCTATGTGATTATGTGGGAATCTTGGAAAGCAGGTCTGTAACAGGTTGGTGCAGATTGTTTTGCTTTTTCCTGTAAAACAGGGTACTTTTCACTCTTGGAGGTGACCTAGATAGTTACTAGTGTTTCTCTTAGTCTTGTAGATCTTAAAATGAACTAATTTTAGCACTTCAGTTATATCAAGAAAAAGGTACTGAAGGGAATGCTTCCTCAACTTGTAGTTTCTCTATCAGGCTTGTGGAGGTATTTGAAGTGGTGCCCAGCAGCGCTCTCCAGATATCGATTAGTGCTTGCTGAAGTGGTGCAGATTTCTCCAGGACTCTTCAGAAGTCAGTGTTAATTTAGAGCACAGAATCATCCTGAATAGTAGCTTTCCATTAAGATGAGTTTTCTACTAATTTTCAAAGTTCAAACTGTTCTCATTTCCTAAAGGCTACGCATGACTTACTTAATTCAACTATAGGATTTTGCAGTTCATCAGAAATAGTTGAATTGCTTTCAACTGAAGATCAAACATAACTTCTGCTTGAAAGATTATGAGTATTTTTCCTTATTAGTATTCTGTAGTAAGTTCTTGTCTTCCACACTCAGCACTGGAGGTATTTGAGTACCCCAGTACTGATTTCATCTCTGTGTGTGCTTTTCAGAGTCTTTGAGTAAATTATTTTTACTTCATAAATTTTGATGTAGAAGTATGACTGTTAATACACTGACAAATATAAACATTAATAAAGGACTGTTGTGGTTTAAGCCCAGCCAGTAACTCAGAACCATGCAGCTGCTCGCTCACGCTCCCACTTCTTCCCTCTCCCCTGGCTCCTGGAGGGATGGGCAGGAGAATCAAGAGAATATAAATCCCACTGCTTAAGAAAAGACCAGTTCAGTAACTAAGGTATCATACAAAATAACTACTACTACCACTAATAATAATAATGATAAGGGAAATAACAAGGGAAGAGAATATAAAACTAAAAAGGGAAAAGGAAATGAAAACAATAAACACAAGAGATGCACAATACAATTGCTCACCACCCACCGACCGATACCCAGCCTGACCCGAGCAGTGATCTGGGTCTTCTGGGTGACTCACCCCAGTTTACGTACTGGGCATGATGTGCTGTGGTATGGAATACCCCTTTGTCTAGTTTGGGTCAGGTGTCCTGTCTCTGCTTCCTGTTGGCTTCCTGTGCCCCTTCGCACTGGCAGAGCATGAGAGACTGAAAAGTCCTTGATCAGCGTAAGTGCTACTGAGCAACAACTATAAACATCAATATGTTATCAGCATTGTTCTCAGACTGAAGTTGAAAACAGCACTGCACCAGCTACTAAGAAGGAGAAAAATAACTGTTACAGCTGAACCAAGGACAACAGGTTGTCCTGTAGCATACAGAGTGTACTGATTATTATTGACAAGGAAAACTATTAATCAGCTGAATTCCTCAAGTACACACTACGAAGCTTCACCTAGGGTTTTATGTAGCCACTGGTATGAAATTGAAACCTGAGGATAACAGAGTCTCTTTAGGTGTTAAGTACAGGACAGATGAATTTTATGTGTCAGGAGTAAAAACATTCCTGAAAGGTAAAAGATTGTCAAACATGTTTGAGTAACTTTGGATTTTTCATACTTCATAGGCTAATGCACTATCCAAAATTTAATTATCAACCAAAAGTCTTACAATGCTCAGTACTTTTTGGGATCTGTGTTTATTAGGTAGGAATAGAATGATCTCTGAGGCTTTTTTTATTTATTTCATGTACTTGATCATTTAGAGCTGGAAGAGATTGGCTGCTGTGCCAGGCGTCTATATCACTGAATTAGACAGAGAAGGAATTGATTAGGGGCTCTCAGAAAGCTGATGATTATTTTCATTTGCTCTCCAGGCAATCTGCAGCACTGAACAGGGACAAATTTGTTGATGGATTCTGAAATAGATGGGGAAAGGAATAGGTTTTCCTTCATATTCAAAGATACTTCTAAATCAGAACTTCAGACTTTGTACCTTGAGTATTTTTTATCCACTATATTGAGCCACCTGGAATTGTTCAGAATGATCGGTCACCTCCCATCTGTGCCATGTCACAAACACATTGTGCGTCTTTTGAACTAACCAAAATTCAAGAGGAAAGTAAGGCTGTCTGGAGTTCAGACTGAGACTAAGTTTTATCTCTGACAGACTTGGTAAGTGACTTTGGGCAAGTCAGTGCTTTCTTGTGGTGTGGTTTTCTTTGGTGTTGTTTTTTCAGCCTGAGATTTCAAAGACTGAGAGAGAAGTTGTATTCTGTTTATGGAGCAGCATTACCTATACACTGCTATAAACATACTGTTTCTGAAGATTCACCTAGTAAAATCTAAATGAAATCTGAGGCTTCTCTTATCTCTTCAAGTTACCTATATGTAACTTGTATGTCTGGAAATCTGAGATATTCAGAGCACATGGTAGAAGGCCAGGGAGTTTTGACAGTGCTCTTTGCAGGCCTCCTATCAGCATATAACGTTTGACAAATTACTCCAGAATGCGATAGTGTGCTATTTTATCCTCTGGTTGACCGCTGTACTGTAAATCTAAACTGAAGAATTCTCTTTTGAGAATTAGCTTTAAGACATGTAAATAGTAAGTTGTTGTAATTAACTTTAAAACCTTTGCTATCACATTGATCATGTCTGGATGGAATATAAACCTATTGAAAATGCTAAAAAATAAGTATGTCTCAAATAAGCTCACTACAGTAAGGACTGTAGGAATACACTTCTATTCTTTATTAATAACAGCTGTTACTTCTGCTGAAGGAAATCCTGTCAAATGACAGGAAGCTTCATATTAAACAAGCCTTTCCTCCTTTCTGATTTTCATTTAAGATTGTAGAGGACAGAATTGTACTATGCAGGAGATGTTTATGCACATGAATCATTCAAAGAAGCATCTAGAAATTTTAGGGTGAAAGTGTTCCAGCAATTGTTTAGCTATTTTCCATGTAAAGATTGTATTGATGCAACTTGGCAATGATTCATTAATAATATGGCTAAGATGGATTCTCCTTGAAGCCAGAAAGTGAGTATTTTTTAGACTGGGTTTTTGAAAGGACTTTGAATATGTCAGATATTGAGAAAGCTGGCCATGCTCAGACTGGCTGTGTGTTTGAACTGAAAAATTTAATGTCAACTAATAGCTCATCTGCATCAGTGTGTGTCATTTCACCATTTCCCTACCACAAGGAAGTTCAGGTAATCTGTAATGTTTTCTCCCCAAACCAAGATGCTATTGTTTATAGTTAGGTTTGTTTTTCATTTAGACATTTGAGTTGATGAGGTTTGTATTGTCCCTCTTGCTACAATTTTTCTTGTTGACAAAATTACCCAAATAATACATACTAACAGTAAAAGTTATTTCTGAAGTGGAATTTGGAAGTTTGCTGTTTCATGCTGCAGAGCTGTATTCTACATTGTTCTACTCTCAGTGTATCTCAAAGGGAAATTTCATTATTTTCCTCCACAAATGGAATAGCTTTCAGAAAACTGTTAATGCCAGTGAGTTCATCAGACAGCATGCCAAATCTTTCCTATCTGACACTTCACCTAAGAAAAAAAATCACTAGTATTTATGTTTAAAAAGTAGATGAAAGTTCTACTGGGGATTAGACTCCAAGTGCAGAACTATAAATGTAGAAACTAGCTTTGAAGAATGTTTTTCTGTAGTTGCTTCAAATAGAAGTGCTTTATGAACTGATTACAACAGGAACACCAGAACTTGACTTTCCTTTCATCTTGTGCCTGAGTTTTCTCAGCTCTAGAATATTCAAATGACTGCTTGTGAACTCTGAAATACCCATAGGGAGTTTTATGGCATTTCTAGTCTACAGCAGTTAAAAATGTTGTGCAAAGAATAAGGCTTCTTAAAGAGGGGGAATATAAGACCTATCCTGGGGTAAAGAAATGATGAAGTAAACTGGCATTTTTGAAGACTCATCTCTAGCTGTTAATATAAGCAAGACTGGCAGATAGTCAATACAGTGAGTGCATCCAAAGCTTTTGTACTTAGAAAAATACTCCTGTAGACATTCAGATATATCCTGTTCCTCTTCTGTCTTGATTACTTCTGAAATTCCTGAGGCTGTAGTGTGCCAGACTTAGCTGTGTGTAAAATAAATTTTCAGAGGAACTGTCTTGCTAGAACCCTTAGCAGGGGCAGAAGGCAGCAGAAGGCTTCCAGCTGCTTTGTATTGCAAGTAGCCATTTCAGTGAAGTGGTCATAAACATTTCATTGATACACAAAATGGGAATGCAATTTTAAGATGCTTTTTCTTTTAGATGAGCCTGATACTTACTATTTAACAGGCATTGTGGTCTGTATTTGTCTTCTTGCCCCACTAGCATGTTTTCTAGATTTCACAAAAAACATAGCATCTCTTTGGAGATAAAATGTACATGTAAAAGACTTGTATGTGCTGAGAAACAAAGCCTGAACAGAATAACCTGGCTTAGGACACTTGGATGACTTTTAAGCTACTTTATTCTCATCTCATCCAAATACGACTGTTGTCATCTACTTTCCTCAGTAGTTCTCAACGCAGTTTTGGTCCCCAGTCCATACTTGACCCAAGCTTTTAAATAGGACAACTGTAAAATCTTTGTTCACATGAGTATTCTCTAACTGTGATTAAGTAAAGTAGGTCTTTTGACTCAACCCTTATTCCTCAAAATGTGCAAATCTCTCTGTACTTACTTAGGTGATGTTTCTAATGGGCATTTAAATACTAGGAATTTTCTGGGGTTTCAAAGTGCCCATTTCTCAACCTTCACTCAGCCTTTTTTTTTGCATTGAACATTAAATTGAAGTGTCCTTGGTTTATATCCATCAAGTATCTTAATAAAATAGGAAACTGTTGCTAAGATAACAGTATAACATTCTCTTTTAAGGTTTTTGTTTGTATACGTGTTCTGAGTTTTTTTGAAAAAACATAAAATTTCTCAGGTACAGGCAAGCTTTATCTTTATCCAGACTCATATGTGTTGTCCGTATACTGCACTGCAGTTCAGGGTTGTCTTTTAGTAAGGAAGTTTGATGGCTAATGTAGTCTTTTTAACTGTATCTTTTTATATAGTTGAGCAAGTTAAGACTTTGCAGTATGGCTACTCTCTGTCTATAGGAGTTTTTTAAGTAAAACTTGCATTCCACTTGCAAGAGTATGTTTGCTTTCCTAAGAGAACAATAGATTCCTAATGCCAAATTATTACTCTATAAAAGTTGACACGGGAAATTTGCTTTCCCACCTTTGTTTGCTTAATTTGGGATTCCTTTTGTCAGAACTGTGTTAGAATGAAAAACCTGTTAAGTGGGTATTGTCCAACACACTGAGCTTCATTCTGGCATCACCCAGGGTTCTATGTTAAATAAGCTCTAGGGTGGCAATCACTATTTGTGCCCTGCTGACAAGTTAGTAGTTCTTTCTGAGCTGTTGTAAGCTGGACAAAGAAACTGGATGGAGTTCTAATTTGCTGGTTATGCTTTGTGCTCCTTATGGTTTCTTACCTGACAGATTTTTGATGGGACATATTCCCTGTTTGTTTTGATTGCTTGCTTTGATTGTTTGGCATAGTGAAACACTGGAAATAGTGATCATTTACTCTGTTATGTTGTATTATGCCTAGAGGTCAAATTGGAACACTACCGTTCCAGATGCTTATAGCTTAAGAAGATATCACTGAGGAGGCATTTTGGCAGCACATAGAGGTGGGGGATGGCAGAATGATTCAGGGCTGGACAAAGTTTGTTTATGAACAGTTTTAGATTAAAAAAAAAAAAGCATATGTCATGTCATATCTGTAGTTCATACATACTGTTTTCTTTGGAGGATGGAATGCTTTAGAGGCTTACGTTAAATCTATGTTGTTGACACTTGTTAGGATTGCATTGAGTGACAAAACTTGAGTTCTTCAGGGAAGAAAATATATTCGGCTTAGCATCTGGGTCCAGGGAGCTGAGAAAAGGTGAAGTTCAAATATCAGTATCTCTAATTATGAATGGGATTCCTATTTCTCTCAACAGTGAAGGGCAGCAAGTGTAAATACATTTTTTTTGCAGAAGTTCCTTCTAAATCCAGACAGACCAAGTTGGGTTTGAATAGACCAAGTCAGTGACAAGTGCAGATAGATGAGTCTTTGAAGACTTTAGATTTTACAGATAGAGAGGAATGTATATTTCTACAAATAAAAAGAGCACTTAGAAGAAGCCAGTAGTAGTGGTAACTGGAAGATTGTGCTACTTAAGAAATTCTATACACAGCTTTTGCTTTATGTTTTATTTTTCAAGTCAGTCCTATCATATCTGTGTGTCAGTGATTGTGTACAGCTAAGCACGTGTTTAACCAGAGGGAATTTCAGAATCTTTTGTTTTCAGAACCAGTGGTATTTAATCAGTTATTATTCTTTCAAACAAAACAGCCCCCTCCCAAACCAGTAACCAACAACAAAAGCAGTCTCGAACTAAGGATTTGTCTTCCTCTGTCTTTCAGATTTTTATTCTCCTGTCTTTCTGCTATATCCCTAGACACCAGAAAACTTTTAAGTTCTCTTTCACTTCATCCTCTGTTCAGTCAGCCTATTTCTGCAGATACAAGAAACCTTTTCTTCAAAGTGCTTGCTCTGAGCAATAGCGTTTCCTCTTGATTATGCAGGTGTCTGAATTGCTCATTCTGCTTTAATGTTGGGTAGTGTTTTTGTATTTGAGCCTAGGTTTCCCAGAATAAAGGCTTGAACATTACAAATACTCTAGACTCTGTCAGGCTGGTGCTGTCAGCTTTTTCTCTCCTAGTCTTTCTTGCATTCAGTAGAACCACTATTATTTTCTTTTTAATACAGATCCTTACAGGCTACTGTGATCATTTTCTTTCTTTCAAACCTAAAATGTCTTCCCAAAGGTTTATATGAAATTTCTGTCTTTGTTACCATGTTGGCTGGATATACTCTTCTGGTTTTATTTCATTGCCTAGGCAATCACACTTACTTAGAAATGTAGGTGCAGGGCTGGTTTGTGTTTGTGTATGCCTGCCTGCATACAAAGAACATCTGAGAACAGCAACCCTTTATTCTTTATGCATGTGGTATTCTTTCACTCTGCATTTATGTTAGTTTCAAATTGTAAGTTCTTTAGGGCAAGGATGATAACTCCTTATGTATTTGTAGAGCAATGAGTGTTCTGTAAATGCTATTGCAATAATATATATTAGAAGCATTTATCCTCAGACTGAATACCCTGAGAAGAGGCAATTCAGTGAGTAATGACTGTTGTGAGGAAGGTACCATAACTCTCCAGTTCTGAACTTCTTGCCGAAGTATCACTGGTAGCCTTTCTGAACAGGTCTGTGTAGTCAATTACATGCAGTTGCTCTGTGACAAAGCAGCACTGACTTTTAGTGCCATGAATGCACTGGAAGAGTGTACAAGCTTTACAGAACTCAAGCTGTCTATGATAAAGATTCAGTACAAGATTCCATGGACAATCATAATCATAAAAGCTTTAATCTATACTCTTATCTCTGGGAGAAGAAAAACAAAAGGGCCATACAGGAAATATATAACCATGTAATTTTCCTTTCTTTCTTCCCCACTCCTAGGTCATGTGCCCTGTCCCTTCCACCCTCCCCCCAGAAAGACTGAAATTGCAACTGCCTCCTAATGTGACAGGGGTGAAAAAGTACTGGGGCTTTTTTCCCATTTTTTGTGGGTTTGGCTTTTTACGTGTTGTTGGGGGTTTGTTTCTATTTTCTCAAAGTCACTCACAAGCTTAGGGTGCATATTTCTATGTTCTCAAGGAGGAACTTGCCAAATTTTAGTGTGTACTCCTGTCTGATTCTAATTCCCATTAATAGTGAAGTACAAAGTCATTTTGTACCGCTTCACTTACTTACTTTTTCCCAATGAAATATATTTGGATGAGCTTGTCTGTCAAAAAGTGTAATTTACTTATGTTTCTACCTGCATTAAATACAGCACGTGTGTAATTTAGCAGTCAGATGCATAATCTGACAAGTGCTTAAAATTCTTGTTCATGGCTTGAGGGTGAAACTCAGCATCTGTATGTTTGGAAGGAGTATTAATATGTTAGAGTAGGGTCTTTATGGTGATGTGAACTGAACATACGCTTCAAAAATCATGGTCTACTCATTTCTCACGCTGGATTAGTTCATAGATTGCTGAATGGTCTGTACAAAGTACTTAACTTTCCTATGCCTCATTTTAACTCATTGTACAGTAGAAATAATTAGTCACCTGTTTCATGGAGATGTTATAAAGACCAATAAATTATCTAAGTAGCACTTTAAAGCACTAGTGTAAGTAGGTGATAAGTATTAATGGTGAAGATACTTGGATACACAAATGGTATTTGGGCACTTAACAGCCATTTCTGCCCCTAAAAATTTTCCCCTTGGTTATTGGTGGTAGTGATTTGCTATAGTGTGTGACTGGGAGAAAGTTACTTCTCTGCCAAATGGGAAGAGTAGTGATGTACCTCAAAGGCATTTAATCTGCAAAGAGCTTTGAAGTCCTCAGATGAGGGAGGCACAGTCAGTGAGCTTATTTGGAGCTGTGAGAGTTTTTTGAAAATGTGTCATCCTGTGCTTTACCTTGCATGATGAGGATGCTTTCTATTCCCAACATCAATTTTATTTATTAATTAACATATCCTGTGCTATATGCTGAAGTTCCTTGGCAGAGAACTGAACATCTTGTGAGGATATGCTCCACACCTGCCCTAGAAGTGACACTGATTCATTCTTCACGACCTTCTTATGTGACAACTACCTGCTGTATGGTAAAGAAACTGCAAGGTCAAGCACTATGGTACTGTTGTTTCAAGATGCTCAGGTGAGATAACCAATAGGATGGGAAAAGAGTTTGTTAGGTGTTTATTTAATATGTATCTTACATACAACATAGTAGCTACTGAAATGTTGACTAGCTGCCAACAGTGATAAATCAAATACAATGGTTGGGGAAAAATAAAAAAAAGCCAGTTATTCAAAATGCCTTAGAAGATGTCCAGATGAGCATAACTGAAAACACTTGGAGCCCATAGAAAGTGGCCTTATTAGCAGCAGTGCAGCTGAGAAGAACTTCAGTCTGCATGAATTTTGTGTTTTTGGACACATCTCTAGCACAGTAGTCCACTGCTAGCTCCACACCATCAGTTAGCTTGGCAGTGTTATTCACAAAATATCAGTAACTTCGATGAACAGATGTTTTGGCATGGTAACAACAGGAACATGCTGCTGGTATTCTTAAAAAGTAGGTCCCCTGAAACCTTTGGCTCGAGATAAACCACTGCACCAAACATCTGTGGGTTAGCAAAGATTGTGGCAGCAGTAGCTTTAATTTTTCTTCATGAAGCATGGTTCCACTGCAATAACTTTACGACACTACAAACTTAGTATGATAAAATACACTGAACAGGAGAAAAGCCTTGCAAGACTACTTTTAACAGGCGTTGTTACTAAAGACGTCACTCATGCTTGAGCATCTGTATTTGCCAAGTTCTGAGAAGGAATTCAGAGCAAGGCAGCCTGAAAGTCCCATGTACTTTGATTAATTTTTTTAAAACTATGAGGTCTGATTAGTACTTCTCCAGAAGTACTAAGAACATCATCATCATCATCATCATGGCTTGACTTCATGAACGAAGGTTAGGGAAGGGCTTTACCCACACTTGCTACAAGCACGCTGATAATACTGCTGTTTAGCAGCAGTCTGAATTTTGGAAAAAAAGGTGAAAAGTCTTTCTCCCTCTGACTAATTATGCCCTCTCTCCTAACTGCAAGGTTGAAACATTGCTATGTGTCCTTTCTGTTGTTTAATCTATGGTAAGCATAAACACTTCATTATAGTAACATAAAATTTAGTTCAGTATTTTGTGGAATTGCAGCTGTACTAAAATGGTCAGCAATTACGAAATATCAATTCTGAAAAGGTAAATGATTGCTAAGTTGAAATAGCTGTAGTGCTTATAATTATATACCATCAGTAGAGACATAACTGTAAAACATCATTAGCAACTGACTTCTCATGTCCGTCCTGGGTTCTTGCCCAGTCTGTCTTCAGGGAAACTGAAAGGCTATTTGTGTATTTGCTTATTTACAAAAATGTGGATTTTTGATTTGATCACACATAACTGGAATTAGGGGTGTTGACTTAACTGGTCTGAATTCATCACTACAGAAGAGCATTTAGAAGCAGATAATTTTTGACATTTAGTAGATGCAGCTCACAGAAGAGCATTTATGAAGTGCTCTTGATATAGAAGGCAGTAGCATAAATAACCTGACCCATCAATGCATACTGGACAGCATACAGGCTGAATGTTGACAAGATAAGAAACCTTTTATTAGATTATCAGTGTTCATTAAGTTGGCTACTGCGAAAAGGGATTTGTAGAAAATAACAGCTCCTGAATATTGTATTGCTGTCTCTTCAAATGCAAATTCAAAAGATTCCCTGTAATAGAGCAGTTGCTAATTGGTATTGTAAATACGTATAGCAATACGATATAACATATCACATGAAACAATTCCTTGCTATAATTTATTGGGGAATTTCTCACAGAGGAAGGACTACTTGCATGAATAGGCTGTGTTAAATTACCAGTTTGTGGAATACATTGAAAAACTAAAACAGTATTTTCTTCTGTTGCATGAGAAATGACAGCACTGTTGAGATGCTGTCCGAGTACCTGCAAGAGTGAGGAGAGCAAGGCTGGCCATGAAATACTGGGATGTCAGAATGGTTATCTGCAGAACTGTGATGTTAGCTCTTACTAGTAACAGCTGTAAAAACCAACTTGGATTCCTGCTGTGCACAGACAGCGGCTATGGTGCTTGCAGTTTCTAATGGACATGCATGGCATTATTCCTTTTCTAAGGTGCTATGAGTAGACAGACTGGAGCACTAAAAAGAATCTTCAAGATAATTTCAGGTAATTGCCTTTGGGACTTTAGACAAAATAATAAATCAGTAGAAGGCTGTGCTAGCTCATTTCCTCAGTGACCAGATGTTAAACGTATTATATTCTTACAAGACTTTGCAAGTGTCTATGTATAGTCCCTCTCTCCACCATATACATGCTTACATACAGCAAGTCCGCCTTAAAGTGGACTTCGTATCTTATGCACTTTGTATTGACTGCTTACACCTAACACTTCACCCTCAGCACCCTGTCTTAGGTGTGGCACACCCTCTGTTAGGCAAGAGCGGGCTGAGGTAAACCTGAACAATTTGAGAATCCTTCCTACCATTAAGTACTGTGAATAATTTTGTGTTTTGTGATCTATGAAGTTGTCACTGCATGTTTCTCCTGCAAGATGTTGTACTTCAGAGGACAGATTTGTCACCTATAGTGTCTTGCACCCCTTTTCATCAAACCTGTTTTGTTGCTTTCTGACCTTTTCTGAGTAGGAGGAGTGAGTGTCTACAGCCAACATCGCACGTGGCTCACCTTTCCTGATCTGTAGCAACTGTTTCAGGCCAAACCGGCTGCTGTGGTAGTGTGTCCTACTTGTGCAGAGTAGATAGGGAATAACTGAATCCCTGACAAGTGCACTCTTCAAAAATGACAGCATAAAGCAAAGTTCAGCCCCTGCCCCCCCCAGTAGATAAAGTGATGAAGGAAAGTATTTTGGTCTCTCTGATGGTTAGCCTTCTCCTGCTACTGATCAGTTAACCTAGATAGAAGACAAAAAATGGACTCAGGCTACCTGTGAAGTATAAGCAATGCTTTCCCTACCAACAACCTGATGGATGTTATTTCCATTTCAGTAGAGACAAGTTTCATTTGCTAAAAGATTCTTGGGGTTTTTGTATGTATGTGGGCTGGAATTTGGAAAACTGTATACAAATATACAGGGGCCTAAAGTATTAATCAGTATTGTTATTTTTCCTGAACAGCAAAAAGCACCCCCATTTTATTCTTTCAGATCTAAAATATGTGTTCTAAAGTAATGGCTTCAAAAGAATTCAGCTCTTTACAAAGGTCTACTTTGCAATAATAAAGATATTGTTAGTCTGTGGACAAAGAAGAAATTGTATTCCTTACTACAGTTGCAGTTAAAGCAGTTGTTATGGCAACTATTGCAGTGTCTTCATTGGTATTTCTACTGTACTGCTTGGGAGAAGCAAAAAATCTCTTTTGCTCAACAGCATATGACTCTTAGAATGGGGGAAGAAGATACTCCCTGTTGCCAAGTAGTAAGATGAGGATCCTGGTAATGTGTTTTAAGTTAACCTTTCCCTTCCCTATGGAATAGGGAAGCAAGGGTTGCCCATAACTGCAGATTGTGCACAGATAGACATGGTATTAGAGCACTACTTCCAAACTGCTTGGTACCCATAAGGCCTGTCTGAAAGTACAGACAAGATGGTTTTGCATGTTAGTTTTTGTAGCCAAACCTCTATGTGTTGCTCCCAGGGAAGTGTGATATGTGTCACATGTTGAGTGTCTAGAGGTCCTATCCAAATATCTAACAAGAGTCAGACAGAAACTGTTGCCTGTGTGGTTAATGGGTAATTTAAGAATACTTAACAGCAATGTTTGTGTTACCTCTGTGGATAGTCCCTCAAGTACAATACCTTCCAGTTGTGAAATGAGGTTAGCATTTGGGTGTTTGTCTGCAGTTTACCTGCAAAGTTGTGTGTGCTTGCTTGGCTTTAAGCCAAACTTGGGCTTGGACTAATTTTTTCCTCATCTTTTTGTTTCAGCTGTTTGTTTCCTTTTATAGTTTCAACCTTGTTTTGCACTATTTTTGTGATGGTTATTACTGTAACAGTAAAGTACCTGAATAGGTCAGAAAGCTTGTATTTCATAGGCAGCTGTTGTCACATATGCCGGTGGGGTTTCTGCTCAGATTTGAAAAGAAGGGATAATACAAGTGCTATCTCTGAGTTAAATGCTGGACACCTGTGAGGTGCAGTGTGGAAAAACCACTAAGGCTCCGTTTTGTAATGGATTTCTAGCTTTAGCATCAGGAGCTCAGCGCTTGATGACTGGAGGAAGGACAGAAAATTTGTAAGTTGCAGAGGTTCAATAGCTATGTGAGTATCAGCACATGCTCTCACCATACATGGCTTTGTGCAAGGCAAGTGGGTGTTGCCTGATCAGCTTTTCCATATCATTTTCCTGCACCTTCATTCTAACTGGATAACTGCCTTTCTGTTAGGGTAAATATCAAGTGATCAGTATATACAATTGTGCTTTGCTTCTTCAGCTATGAGCTCCAAGGGACACTTGTGACAGCAGAAGAAAATATTCTTGTTTGCTCTCTGATTCCAACTCGTATATTCTGTCTTCATGTAGATGAGAAGTCCTAGACTATTTTGAAGACACATCCTACGTGTTAGTACCTCTTTTATGAAGATGGTAACACATTGACTATGTGTTTCTTTCCCCATATGCTGTGTACTATCCAAACCTTTCTGTTGGATCAAAGAACTAGAGAGCAGTCTCTGATAGTATACAGTAGTCTGGGAATCAAATGAAAATTGCACTCAAATTAGCACACATGAAACCCATTTTCTTGGATATAAAACTGTTGATGGTTCCAAGCATTCCTAGGAATTGTAACATGAAGCAACCTGAGTCTGTTTCTCCATATCTTTTCCTATTCTCTCTCAGCCATGCCTGGATACAGAAAAAAGTGCTGGCAGACTACACTCCTGCAGCTTCCTTCCAGCAGTTTCACTATCAAAAAGGCAAATTAGCACCCATGATTTTAAGAGACTATTGAACTCTGACACCTGATCACTTTAAAAGTCTTCAGTGATATATATGTATCAGAGAGTGCTCTGGGGAAGTGTGAGGTTTGACTTGTCAGCAAATCTGTTAGAAAATTCAATTTTCCTGTACTTCTTACTCACGCAGTAATCTTTAATAATATGTTGATTCTATAGTGCCCTTAATAGTGTCAGATATTCTATGGAGGTAAAAGAAAGGCATGGATCAATAGGCCATAATTCAAGTAATAATCAAGTCAGGTTTGATAACAATGTTCCTCTTGGAAAGCATGTCATCCAACAAAACTGACATGCAAGAAAAGATGATAGCTCTTTAGCTAATTTGATTATGTGATCATACTTACATTTCATGAAAGGTCCTGAGAATATTTTCCACAAAGTAAAGGATAGCTTCTGCAGGCAACCTGAAGTCTAAGTGAATAGACAGGCTTCTGAAACTACATCAGTAAACCTTGACTTGTGTGAGCTTAGATATGATACACAATGTTATTTTCAGATCTTTTCAGATGATGAAAGCTCCATGTGATTTAATCTCTCCCAGGAAATGTCAGTCAAGGATTTAATACCTGAAAGCATCACTTTCAAGAAGCAGAATTATTTAAATTTGCCATCCTTGACAGCAGTTATGTATTGTGAGACCAAGCAGATAAAAGTCATGCTATGGAACAATACAGTGGTTTAAATATGAACTGTTTTAAATCTGAAGCATGATCTTGAATATTTCTGTCTCTTTGCTGTCAGATTTGAGAGGCTTTTTCTTTATTGACTACTAAATACATAGAAATTATGACAGTAAGATACCTAGGCACAATATACACAGATTGGAAAAATGGAGGTGGCATGAATCACATTTAGCTGTAGGCAGAAGTATTAGGTATCTAATATATAGCTCCTGTATGGGGCTTCAGAGTAATCCAGTTTAAATTTGGACTCTGCTTTTTCAGAATAGGAATATAAGCAAGATTAGGAAAGTGATACTTGCCTGAAGTTTAGTCACTACTGATGCTGGTTTTCTGTTCCCAGTTAAAACATGCATATCATGTGAGGAACAGTAAAAATCCAGGTGATTCACTTTTCTAGCATGATGATGATCTTTCTTCACCTCTTGAGAAAATAAGCTCTTTCCAATTGGCTGCCAAATCTAACTAGGTATGTTCAGCATAAATATATAGAACACTAGATGTGTTTTGGAAAGTTGCTGCCCATAGGATAGCTTTTAGTTCTTGTCTCTGCAGCACTTGTGCTGTACTTTTTCAGCTGTTAGAAAGGTATTCTCAGCACCCAGTGCGGCTGTTGAGCTCACTTTTTGTATAGGCTTGGAGTGCGCATATGAGTTTTGAACACCACTGACACCCATGTCAGTTAGGGTGTCAGTTATTTGTGGAATTCAATGTAAGTCTTGCTTGAGGCACACTTTGGGAATTCAGGCCAGTCCTCATACTATGGAATTAATGATGTTCCTTGGAGTCAATATATACGTGTAGACTTAACACTAGGTGAGGGTTCATGACTAGCTAGCAGGTTTTACAGCATTTCACTATTTCCATGCTAATGTTTATGTTTGGATTTGAGTAAGACCTGCTTGGTGATCTTCAGAGTCTGGAAAGTGTCAGGAGTTTCAGTTTGTGTTTTATCTCTGGTTGCTCAAGATCATCCATAGACATGTTTGGGACAGAAGCTTTGGGCATATTTTTAATATCTTCTCTTTATTTGTATTTCCAGAGCATTTGGAACTCAGGTGATAAAAGACTTACTTTTAATTATATAGATGAACAATGTCTAGGAGAACATAAAACATTGAAAATAACAGTAAATAACAAAAATACAAAGCAGAAACCCCTTATTAACAGAGGCTGAAGAATGTAGCCTTTGGTGGTTTGTTTTAGACTGAAATGAGTGCTGTTTTGTCAGAGTCATCTACAGCAAATTATTCACAGCTGGCATGAGAACTGCTGTCAGGTGTGGCCACTTTAAATACAGGTATTTCATTTCTTATTGGTGCTTTCAGAAAATGAACACATCTTCCTGAGCATAATTGTTAGTGTGCCAGTTCTAGAGCAAGTGTTAAAGATGAGGAAATACAACACTGAGAAACAAGTCATTTTACCAGTGGGAAAACATCAAGTGCCAAGGTGAGGCTTATGGTACTTTCTGTCTGTGCTGACAAGAGCTTTCCCTTCATTCTCCGGCCTAGTGGAGAGGTGGCAATCCTCTGCAACCAGTGTGCTTTCTGCTGTGTTTGAGGTTTGTGGACTAGATTTACTCTGCTACAGATTTACCAAATTGCTGCCTTTGGCCAACGAGATGCATTTTTATGCCCCCATAATGTGAGGCATCAGTAGCCCCCTAGATTTGGTGGGACAATCTGACTTCCCTTTTGTGGATAAATGAGTGAGCAAAGATTGCAGGATAGCTGTGGATTTGGGTTATGGGGCACCCAAATTTAGCTGCCAGAAGAGGTAGGATTTTGTAGAGCTTTCTAGTAGTAAGAGAGCATCAGTATTGTGAAACGCTTGTGTTCTGTTCATAAAAAATCTGTACCACCCACAGAGAGGACCACTGACCAAGGATGTCAGCAGAGTTTAAAGGATGGACTTAACCTCTTCTAACTTGTTTTTAGATCTGAGCACTCATCACCTTAACTGTGGTTCAGCATTTCCTTAGAATCATTCTTCCTTTAAAAAGCTGAACAGAAATTGCATTAGCCTCTGCCCTTTTGCAAGCAATATATGTTTGGTGTTTTCATATTGTAAGATAGAAATACAGATACTCTTTTAATTGGATAATTCTGTCCTATCATATATGCATTTCAAATGAGGCTACTTCACTGGAAATAATCTATTATAATGAAAAGTATATTTCTGTGATGCTAAAAGCAGTTTTCACATGGTTTATGACAAAGATCCCCTTCTGAGTCTACACATAACAAGACTGAATTCAGGTAAACCAGTCAATTCCACCTGACAATGCAAAGCTAGTGTTAGTCAGTAAACTAATACACATTGCTTTGTTGTTTCCGAATGTAACTGTGAATGACATTCCTGGCCTCATGTTCTGCATTTCGAAGTATTTTCATGATAAAAGCAAGGTGTATAGAGGGGAAGTTTAAGACCTATTACAGCAGATCAGTAGAGAACATACTATTTTGTTCAAAAGCCTTAATGATTGCCTTCTGAGCCTCTGTATTAGCACAACTGTTTTAGATTCTGGTTTTGAGAAGCTATTCTGACTTAACCCTGTGGAAAACCTTTAACATTTAACAAAAGATGAAATATGCTGATACTATGTTCTGCTTTTTTTGTCAGTGTTACATGGTAGTGATGAAGGTATTCTGGGTAGCATAGTGATAGGACATGTAGGACAAGAGGTAATGGCTTTAAACTGGAAAAGGTCAAGTTAGAGATAAGGAAGAAATTCTTCACTGTGAGGGTGGTGAGGCCCTGGCACAGGTTGCCCAGAGAAGCTGTGGCTGCTCCATCCCTGGCAGTGTTCAAAGCCAGGTTGGACAGGGCTTGGAGCAACCTGGTCTAGTGGAAGGTGTCCCTGTCCATGACAGTGGGTTGGAGCTGGATGAGCTTCAAGGTTCCTTCCAACACAAACCATTCTGTGATTCTGTCTTTAACAGATGTGCTGTGCTTTAATGTGATTTTTTTTTTCCCCCAGCAGTATGTGTGTACATGCATGCTTATGTTTTATATGAAAATTCGGATTTTTTATATGAAAATATGGATTTAGTGGTGTAGATATATATAGAAGTATATGTGTATATATATACAGAAATTAAATAATTTAGGCTGTAAACAATATTCTGGAGCATTCTATTGATGTATGACCTTGAAATCTCAATGTTTCCCTTTCTCAGTAGGCAATACTCCAGCTGAGTATTCAGTGCTACCTAGTATAGAATGACATGTGACAGCTACTTACTCATCACTTTTCCAACTGCCTCTTGATCAATATGTATAAAACGGCTCAGTGATGGGTATTGACTGATTAACTGTTACTAGCAAAAGCACAGAAGTACAGAAGTACAACTAAGGCCTGATGTTGGTGGAATAAATTTTGGTTTTTCAAAAAGATTAAACCAAAAATAACTGCCTCTTCCATAGCAAAAGAGAACAGTGCAAGCCCTGTTCTGCACAGTCACTCCCAGTGGATGCTAACAAATTTGGAAGGACCAAGCAGGTGAGGGCACTCTTAAATTCTCAAGTTCTAGCTGATAATGTGTTCATTATGGTATGGTCTTGATTCTCCATGCTCCTGAATACCTCTAGCTTTATAAAAATCAATATGTAAACAAACGAGTAAACTCCTAGAACCTGTATCTGTTATGATGACTGAATAGCCCATCTTCTGAATTATGTAGGGATTTCTGATACAAGCCAAACCCTTGTGTCTTCCCCCCAGGGATGTGAAAAGTGCTCTTTTCTGCATGTTGTGCTCATGTTGTCATCACAGCTCCTTTCCTCCTTGTTGCTGATGTTGTTTGCCCAACATGCAGGTGTCGTAAGGAGACACACAGTGGATTTCTTACAGCCTTGAGAAACCACTGAGGCTGATATCCTGGTATGAACAATTGGGCTGAATGATAGCTGAGGAAAGTGTACATGTCCATAAATATTTGAAGTACAGTAGGAGGAAGGGTTAGGCTTGCTTGAAATTTTCTTTTTGTTTTAATTGTCAGGATATCCTTGTCAGCTAGTAAGTACACTTCTGTTACTTGTCAAGAAAAACTCATCAACGTACTCTTTGAGCAGTTCCATAGCAGCAGGAAGAAGAGAGAGCTGACTGGATCTTTCTGGATCATCATCTCTGACTGGACTCAGGTGAGGAGGCATTTGACTTCTAGAACAGTGTTCTTTTTTGCCCTCCAGTGCTAGCTTTCCCTCTTTAAAACATTTTTTTTTTCTTTTAAGAAGCTATTGCAAAGGCAGATTTTGCTCATTTGAAGTGACTGATGATTGAATATTCTGTGATTTTCCAGAAAGTGGAGATGAGGTTTATTTTCCACTTCAATTACATCGACTGTATTTTGCAGTGCAAGGAAATGCTGCTGTACCTATGTAACTCCTGTGTATCTGCAAAGGAAAGTGGTGGTGAGGCAGTTCATGACTTAGCATGAGCATGTCTAGAAAAAGTTGGCTGTGTCCTTCAGTTCTGCTCTGGTTTTCTCTCTCTTCCAGGAGAAGAGGCATTTCAAACAAAATCTCTTCTGAGACCTTAGGTCTTGGAAAGAGCACAATAATGGGTGCTGCTTTTATGGGTCATAATTTCTATTCTACCATTTTAGTATGTTTAGCCACAGATTTAAACCCATTTCCCTTTTTATGTAAGTTACCACATTTATTACATGTTACAAAACAAAGGTAAAAGTATATTATAATGCATGTATTTTACATATAGCTGAATTGCTGTAGTATAGTCTTTCAAGCCAGATTTATGGGTTCTTTTCCCCCAGTGTTTATTTCCACTGTAGTTACTAGAATTGCAGTGCAATCAAATATAAATGCACAGGGTACCACTGAGGGATTCCCAGTAATGTTCTGTTTTAGAGAAGCTGAATAAAACTGCCTCTCAGTTCAGGCCACACAGGAACTGAGGGCAGCAGCAGCAGCATTAGACTGGGTGTGTAGCAGGGAGGCTGGATAGCACTCAACATCGCTTGGTCAGACCGCATGGGTCACTGGAGTTGTTTTTGGGTGTTTTATGTCACTTAAGCAGTGAACGTCAGCACACTGCTGTGATGGAATTGGGAATAATTGCTCTTTGCTTTGGGCAAATGCTGGACATACTCATTTTGGTATGAAACAGAACAGTTCAGAGCTCAGCTCCTTCCTTTCACTTTTGTGAAGTCTTTTTTTATAGGAACCCTCCCTCAGTTCTTATAAAAAAGCCAAACCAAACCAAGAAAGTGACTGCTCAGAGTGCAGTAGACCTGTAAGTATCAATAAGAGGCTGGTTTGCTCTGTACTACTTGTTTTTCTGTTACGACTGCATTTCCATGCACTGAAGTCTTGGTACCTTTGTTGAAAGGAAGCTTAGTTTAGTTTGTTACTCTGAGTTCTGTGCTTTCTCTACCTGAATGTGCTGTTTGCTCTTCATTCATCTGGAATGTCTGTGAAAAATAAATCCAGTTGGTCAGCGGCAGACCTTGGGAATGTTCAAAATGCATGCTATGCACTGAGCCATTGGGACACTATATATGCTCCAGTGTGCAAAAGGATAGGCCCGCTTCTGCAGCAACTTCCTGTTCTCTCTCTACAGGTTGAAATTAAAGCTTCTTTATGTTGTCTAGCTGTGGTACCCTGACACTTGGGTTATTGATGGTCTTTCAGGGTTCTCATTTTAATGGAAGTTTTCACTCAAACAGGCCTGAGGGGCCTCTGAAATTGGTCCAAGTGCAGGTGTTAAGTCTGTCTTTATTAGCTAATACTGTTTTTCCTGTTGTTGGCTCAGTGTTTTCTTCTCTAAGAGGCAGATGTATGGTAGTTATATATAGCAGAAGGTTGAACACATATAATTAATATGCCACATGACTTATTAAACAGTCATAAGAAATAATACTGCTAGCTAGTCCTGAATGTGAAGCCAGTCTGCAAACCACAGTTTGGCCCATAACCAGCTCCAAAAGAGGTTATGACTGTTACTTAAGGTAACAAACAACAAAATAAAAAGAACAAATAGGGTAATAAAAGAGAGGGAATTTACATACAAATAAAAGCAGCTGGAAATAAAGTGTTCTGTTTTATCTCATCAGACTTTTTCTTCCTCTCCTCATCCCAGTCTTGTCTGTGAAGAGAGATGGCATTGCATTCCCACCTCCTTAAAGGCAGGAAGAAAGACAGAGTGTATTCATACTTTTTGCTGTTGCTCTTGGATGGAGCCATTTTTATCCAAGTCTGTGGCATCCAGGGAACAGTGCCTTTAAAAAAGGCAGTGGTAAGAACCATGAGCAATTGGAAGAAAAGTGCAGTCACTGAAATGGAGGCCAACCCACTGAGAAATGTCAGGGGGTTTATTTTATCTTCCTTCCAACAGGTGCTGCTTTTCTCTGGTAGCATTTTATTTTATTTTATTTTACTTATTTATTTTATTTTAACTTTATTTTAAATTAATTCTCTTCCTTGTTTCACTTGAGCCCTGGAGTTTTCTCTGTGACTTTATTTAGTAATACTGGTGAGGAAGTGTATGTGTGTGGACACATTATACACCTATACACTTGCATACACCGCACCACATCACACAACATCTTCACCCATATTTGCACACCAGTAGCTCGAGTGACCTAGACAGGTCTTCCTGGAGGGAGAAAGGAGAAAATCCTCCCTCACTGCAGCTTCTAGTGTGCAAGTAAGACTTTTTACCACAAGTCTGGAGAACACTGATAGTAGGCAACAATTTGCTGCAAGAGATCAGGCTTGGGTGAAACCACCACTGAACTTCCCAATGGATTTCCATGGAGACAGCTGAACAGTAACAGTGTTTGGACTTTTTTATTCAATAAAAGTTTGAGTTATAAATATTTTCCATTTGTTTCCTATTTACAGTTGTAAAATATTTCAGGATAGCCTACCCATCACCTGTCATTCAATGTCTATAAATGCCATGAAAACATCATTGTGAAATAAAAAACGTCTTATTTTCAGCCCACAAACCCAATTTCCACACACTCACAAAATAAAATCAAATGGATAGAAGAGAGGAGAAAAGAAAAGGGGATGGGGGGTGGGTGGATGTAGAGGGGCAGGAGGAATACAGTACAGCAGGCAACAATGCAGTATTTGCTACACAGTAGCAAAAGAAATGGGTAAAAAATTTAGTCTGCTATGATGACAAGCTTTTCAGGACATTTGTTATAGACCAGCGTTGTCCAGTGCATTTCTGAAGGACGAGTTGAAATCCAAATTCATTTTCATTGTTTTCCTGCAATTCCAGGCAACGCTTGGATTTTCGGTTCTGGATTGGACCTCCCTTTAAAGATGGTAAGAAAAAAAAAGAATTGTTTGGATTAAACATTGTGAACTTGTTGCATTGCTACTGTATGACAGCAGTATGATATCCTGTATATAGAGAACGTTCCAGTGCCCATCCACTGAAGTCCGCTGCGACTGTGAAAAATGTTTCCACTAGAGACAAGATAAGCACTAGAATGGTTCTGGAGTGAAGGTTCCCCTTGTTACAGACTGGTTCAATCTCTGCTGCATTTTAGAATAGGCTCATTTGCCCGGTTAGTATTTCAGCAAATGGGGTTTCAAGAATCGAGCTGCATTTCTAGCTGTGCTTTTTAACCACAAGACAAAAGCTTTCCTGTTTGCTTCATTTATCTAGCTTAGTGCACGTCTGAAAAATCAAAAAACAGGCAGGAGAGGACCAGTGCCTTGGCTGGAGGAGTCCTGTCTGTAGGGTAAAGTGCAAAAAATTGTTTATTCTTTGAATTCTGAAAGGAACTGTCTTTTATGTTGCTAATCAACAGCATTGACTCTTCAGTTCTCAGCTTAGTACTTACTGCCATGCCTTCCACTGTTGAGTTGCAGCAGATCTTAAATCAGTGGGGCTATCACTCAGCTAAATATAGACCTAAATTACAATTGAATCATCATGTAGATGACATAAGTTACCTTTTTTTTTTTTTTTGTCTGTTTTTGAATTCTGGTTTCAGTTGGGTCTTTCACCTCTTTTCAGTAACGGTAGTGGGTAACTAACTTGTACACAACAGCATCTGGGAAGTTTCCTCCAAGATATAGAGAGCAGTTTAATTCACACAGGGGCCTGAAAGTCTGATTTTACCTACAGTGTCTTGGACCGATGTAGTAGAGAATTACTGCTTTAATTTGCAAATCAAAGAATGGGATGCAAGTCAGTATGGATGAGTACAGCTAAAGTATTTAAGGAGCAGCCGCATTTAGATTACTGATTTGTAAAGTGGGGGAAAAAAATTGCTGTAAAAAGAAAACAACCACCCAACCACATACAAAAAACCTGCCTCATCAGTTTTTTCAAGCCTGTGCTATACCTTGCATCAGAAAGTCGTAACTGAAAAGCTGAGTTTGCTTTTTCAGAGAAGGATGCTCCTGAGAGAAGGGTAGCTTGTGCCATTCAGAACAGGTTCTATTGCGTTCAGACTGGTGACTAGGAGGGTAACCCCTTCTATCTCTAATACTCAGTAAGTACTTTGTGTGAGAAGTGAGAGTTCTAAAAACTTTCTCTATGAGCTCTAAAAACTTTATTTTGGACCTTGCTAATGACATCAGATTTAGGTTTGAAAGCTGTAAATATGGCTTTGGGGTAAAAGACCATTTCTAGTGTAATCCTCGAAATTTAAAACATGAGGCTTCCATCAATCTTCCTTGGTAGTCCTGTGTGCAATGTAGATACAATTTTTCACTGATTACTTCACTTGACAGAAAGGCACACAGCAGGTATTTTAATATACCGCTATAGCAAAATGCTGACTGAACTGTATTTTCCCACTGCTGTGTAACTATTATTGACATACCGATTAATAATGGTAGTTAAAGGTGGGTGTCTGGTGGGAGCATAAACTCTAAGCCATCTATAAGCAATACAACTGCTTGGCATGCAAGAAACATGAAGAAATGAGAATGGGAAATTAACAAAATCTTCATGATATGGTATTTGTTCCTTACCCTAAACACACACCCTACCCCCTATGTTACTTTAGCCTCTTAAATCTCACTGTAGTGAGATATTTTTGTCTTTCCAAACGAGCTTTGAATTAGGTCCCTCAGATACGAAATACTGAGACAATGGATACCGTCTCATTGCCAAAACCCCTCAGTTGTGGGTTAGTTTTTCTGGTGGGCTTTTTTTCATTTTTAGTTTTTTGGGTTTTTTTTTCCCCTCCCCTTCCTTTTCCCACTCTGTCTCTCCCCCCC
>NDXB01018062.1:35282-76580 GCA_002631895.1 Agapornis roseicollis
CCCCCCAGCAAAACATACATTTTCTATTCTTTATGAAAACCATTGATTATGGTGGGGGTATTTTTCTGTGCACAGACTCAATATTGTATATCACACACGGTCAGCTCCCTGGGTCTGGGAGCTGGGAACTGTTTATTGCAAGTTCTGCCTAAACACAAAATTGATACCAGCTTCCTTGTACTTACAGCTGATGCTGCAGGTGCTTGTGTTGTGATTTAAGTTAACTAATTCTGTATCTTTCATTTATCAGTTAGTTCTATTCTCAGTTTTGGTGTCCAAGACATCCTCAGGTCAGATCTTGCCTAAGGAAGCAAGGGAAAGATGCTGTCCCACTTCCTGTCTTGTCAGAAAACTAGTTATGGGAGACTAGATCAGGTCTATTACTTGCTCAAATGGCTTCTCCAGTCTGTTCATCATTAGCATTTGGAATCCTAGAGCCAAATACAAACAAAGGTGTCCTTTTAGTTAATTCTGGTTTTTATTACCATTTAGTAAAATTTGTATAAAACTACACAGTCATATTTACCACTTGCTCGGCAAAATGGTTTATTGTATTACTACACTTCATGCTAAGTGAAAGACAAGTTGCCTGTCCGCTTCCCTTCCCCATCCTAGTAAGACCTCTACTTTCCCATTCAAAAGCAAAAAACTTGATAGCCTACGGTTAAGTCTTTAATCGTGATACATAAAATACAGTTCTATAGCCTGAAACAAGTTAAAGAGGAATTTTGCCCATCTGAACTGAATCAGGATTAAGCTCAATGCTGATGAGAGGCAGTGCAATGGCAGTAGAAGTCTCAAGAGGGTAAATGAGTATCCAGGTCATCTATTTTATAAAAATAGGCCTAACATAACCTCACTAGCACGTTTGACTGAAAACTTGATGGGTTTTGCAACACAAATTGAAGCAATTCTTGTGAGAAGCACAAATGTTCTCAGTGCCTGCTGGGAGCCTTAGATGCAGATAAAACTGATGGAGTGCTTCATAAGCGTACTTTTAACAGTAACTCTATCTCAAGTCACACATCCTGTTATGACCAATAGCTACGGGAATGTGACATAACACACAGTGGAAAGCAATACTTTTGACTTGCTTTAGAATTATTGTACTTTCTGTAAGAGGTTTACTTTCAAACCTTTCACTGAAGTAGAATCTATCCAATAATATGGCATCTAAAAACGCAATTTGCTGTGCCTGCGAACAACTGCAGTGCAAAGATGATCTAATATGCTTGGTAGGCAGTCCAACTTGTGAGTCTGTTGCATGTAAAGACTGACATGGTTTTAGAAAGAACAGCATGTTGTAAGTGTATACTTACATATTCCAGGTTAGAGCTGGAGTTCTAGTAAGCTGTGCAAAGTAATTAGACAGTCTTTGCTGAGCTGTTTTATGGTTTTTGGTTAGGATTATTGGGGTTGGTGGATGCACAGTTCTCAAACCTTCCCCTTCCTCTATTTATTCTGCAGGGCAGTAAAGTGGGATAGGTCCTCTCTAGAATACTGGTCCTTGCAGAACCAGGCTTAGTTGAAAGCTGTCATAAAGTTTCTCTAGTGTCTAGAAGGCCTCACAGCCAAAGGGCTGCAAATGGGAAAGAGCATTGCTACAGCTTCCTTTGCAAATACCAGGGACGTTACATACTTTTTTTTTTTTTTAAAGAAACAGTGTGCACACACCATGTAACCTGGAATTCTGCCCCTCCACACCACTGCTGCTGCAGAACTGGGGTAACATACCACGGCTCCTCAGACAAATGCCCTGCAGAACAAAGCGTGCCCTGACTTCATGACAAAAGATGCATGAAGAAGTTTCTGTACATGTATATCTAGCTAAGAAGTCTTGAACAGCTGATGGGTTTTCTTGCCAAAAAGCTCACCTTATGGTTACTTATCTCTTGTGCTGGATGCTGCTTTGTAATCAGATGACATTTTCCTGGTCACTGAGTAAGGTTTGGTTTTTTTTTTCCTTTCCCATCTAGATTAAACAGAAATTTACTTTATATTTCCTCTCTTTCTTCAGTAATAATTCTCCTCACTAAGAACCAGGTAATTTTCTGTTCTATGTTACTCTGAAGTCAGATTGCCACGGTTGTGTTTTGATATATGAACAAAAAGCACTCAGCAGGAAAAGAACAGAGATGCTACTTCACAGTTCAGGTATCTTAGAGAAGGATTCAGATGTGGATATATGGCATCATTAAAGCTGAATAAATAATTCAAAACACCTAACTGACTTGGTCAGTTTACTCATTGTCTGTACTTGGCACATCTCCTAGATGTGATCCATGGCATTCCTGTTGTTTAGGTAGGGGCGATAGCTTCTGTGAGGTGCAAGCTGTTGTATTGGGTTTCCAAATTTCCCAGAAAAAGCTACGGAGAAAGGAAAAATGGGGAAGTGAGGTTGTTGCTTTAGACTGAACCAGCTCTTGGGCATGAAGCTTAAGACAGGGTTTGATCACTTGTAAAAATGAGGGATATTAAATTTAAATGAATGCTGGAGGCTGTCAGCATTACTGAAAACCTGACAGCTTTTTTTTTAACTAGTTACTTTTTTATACAGATTTTAAGCCTACTTTTTTCTCGTCCCATTAAATCTCAAGTTACTCTATCTAAAAGAGAGAGGAAAAAACAGAAGTGCCCTCAGCTGCCTAACCATGACTATTTCAGGAAAACGTCTTACAAGTTTAACAAGTGTATCCAATCTTGTATCAGGTATGCTGTATAGATGGTTGCATTCACTGGAATGTGATTTTCTCTTTGCACCTCAATCATGCACCTCAAATATTTACATGTTCACTCTACCTTTGAGACAGAAACTCTGACATTCACTAGTGCTTCAATACATTTGAATCAAAGAATTATACTGCGATATATAGAACATAGATGGTCTGCACTCCAAACAGACTGCATGATCTTCTCATGCATTTCCCCACATTGTCAGTGACTGCCAGCACACCAGATTTAGTCCTAAAAAAAAAAAATTACTCAATTTTTATAAGTCATTTTGTCTTCTCTGTGGTCACTCTGTATGGATGCTGCTGCAATGAGAAAGTGTTCATAGGAAAAAGTGAATTATTTAGCTCATGGAGTAAAATTAGTGTATTTTCAGTATTGCCCATTGCTTGGAAATACTGGATAATGTTATTGACTAGAATTTCTGATTTATAGTGGTATGAAGAATACAGGCATATATAATGGTATATATAGCTAGTTGAGTCATTCATTCTCCAGTCTTCTTCCAGCTGTTTGGCCTACAGGTGCTCTGTAAGTAACACAGGCTCTATAACGTACTCTTTGTTCAAAAATTAATTTTGACTATTTAAATTGAAGTATTTCTTGGCAAAGTATATTGTTAGCTGTTTCTCTTCTTCATATATACAATATAGTAACAGCATTACGTATTTAGAAATGTTGTCTGTCAGCTATTTAGATCAGTATTTGCTATTGGCTAGGCAAATTAGAATCTTTTACAGGTGCTTCTTAAACGTGAACTTAGTTTTCCAATACTAACCAAAACTAATTGCTGTGTACAACAGGAACTTAGGTGGGGTTATAATAGGGATCAGCCAGACCATTGCTTAAGGGAAAAAAAATGTATTTTTCCCCTCCTCCTCACTTCTCCTGCACTCAGGTTCTGATAGCCAGGTTCTCTGGTAGCCAGGTTCTCTGGTAGCCATTCGAGCACTGGGCTTACATCCACTGGTAAATACATTCTCTGACAATGGAATTACACATATCATTCAACAGTTATAACAATTTTATATCTACATCACACTTTGTTTCATTCTACTGCCAAGACTTCTGAGTGTTCAAATTTTACATAATCATAAATGCTAAATTTTTATATTGCTGCAATAAATTTTTAATACTGCAGCTGTGACAAATCAAATGATGCAGCCTTATCTGTATGTTCAAAGTAGGGTTTAGTAACCAGTGGACTCTGCAGTCCTTTTGGGTTTTTTATCCTAGATTGCTATGTGATGTAGAACAGTCTAGGTTCTGAGCAGAGCCCTCTAAAGGTGTAATTACATCTTCAGGAAGTACACAGTGCTGTTAATTACAGTATTTAAATGAAACAATTTCCTGGCAAAAGGAAATGCAGTTTCATACAGAAAATGTAATTGGAGGAGAAAACAAATTACAGAGAAACAGCATAAAAATCAGAAATGGAATGTATGGATTTATACCCATCAGTAATATTTTCCACATATAATTTTGTCACAGATTTAGAAAAGATTACAAAGTTAGTAGCAAGATAAAAAAATAAAAAATTAAAATTAAGAAAATAAAACCTTGCAAAGAAATAAATTCAAGCCTTCACTGAAATACAAAGAAGCTCTTTAGGATATGATACCTAGAACTGCAGTTTACTACAGAAGATGGTGATAGAACTAAGAAAAATGAAGGCGGCTTTAGAGCAGAATACTGCAGCCAGACTAGAAGGATCATTAGGGATTTTTCAGAAGTAAACCTGAATCATTACTGTGGCCAGGAAATCATTCTGACATAGGAGAACATCTGCAGAAACAAATACTCTAGGTATTCAATATGACTTTTTAAATTAGTTATTGTACACTATTATGTTGCTCTTCTGATAAGTAGGATTACCTAGTAAATCCTTTGTAGAAATGGAAACACTAGCTTTATGCAAAGCAGTTGGTAATGCTGCACAAGGTTTTTCTGACTACAGTTGTCCTGAGTAACAAGAGGCCAGTTCATATAGAAATAAACTGAATGCCTTTTTGAGAACTGACTCTCATAAAAGAGTAAGCTCCAGAAGTACTTGTTGGTGAGAGGTGATTTACAGGTTGACATTTTCTGATTTTTCTTTCTCACTATTGAAGCGGATGCTGTTTGTTAATTGCGCATCCTGCATCCTGCTTTTGTCATTTACTCCTTACTATCCTACTTGGGGAAAAAAACCCCACAAACAACCAAACAGGAGACTAAATGCAGTACCTGCTATACTGAGTTGCAGCTGGCTACTAGGTGCTCTAACTAGTTGCAAAAGCTCTAAAGTTCTGAATTAGAACTTAAGATGTGTTTCTATACTATGTAAGTTACCTGGCCAATAAAAAAGAATCCAAAGCTAATGTTCTGCACCAGTGTCTTCTGCAGGATAACTTTGTTCTATATCTTTTTTTCTAAGACAGTCTTTCTTTTCCTAGATTGTGCCATATAGTAGCTGCCTCAGTAGAGAAAGAATATTGTGATATTACTAGGATATACTGGCTTTATTTGCATGTTTCAGAAATACTTTTTGTGAGAAGCTTAGAAAAGCTACCTTTTCCTCTTTGTTTCTGACATTATATATAAATGACTTCTGCAAACAAAATCAGGCTTGATTTATCTGCTTCAATCTAGGCTTGATTCAAGATGTCTAAAGTAGAAGACAGAGAAAGGCAACAAAGATGGTTTAAAGTGTGATGAAATATTCAGATAGGGGAACTACCCAAAATGAAGTAAAATTAGGACTTTGCTTAGGATGTAAACGAAAATTAGTGGGATCCGACTTCTGTGGTCAAAAGTATGAATAGCTGTGAATGCCAATGTGAAGGTGGTAAATGAACTTTCTACAGAAAAAAGGATTGTTAGAGCTAGAAATCTGTTATAACTGTGATTTATGTGGCTATAGGAAACCTGTTAAATTAATGGACACAGGCATCAATGTTCAGTGACTGACTAGATGATTTTAGTGGTCTGAGTTAATTCTAAGAGCGCTGATAAAACAACTTTCTATAGGCATGTCAAGATGATCATTCAGATAAATCGAATGTTGGTCTCTCTGAAGAGAAAGCACCAGCAGTCAAGAAGGGACTCCTGGTGCTGTAGTTAACTGCTGGCTCAGAGTGGAGCTCATTTCTGTGAAGCAGCAAGCACTGACCATTGCCTGAGGCAGTCTTCTAGACAAGGTAATTAATCTAGTTAATTAATTTCCTGATCTGTGATGCAGCAAATTATGTATTCCTAGGTTTCACCTTTTTGATTGGTTTTGAAGCAAGCATTACTTCTGTATACAGAATCACAGAATTGTTTACGTTGAAAAAGACCCTTAAGATCAGAGTCCAGCTGTTAATCTAGTACTACCAAGTCCATCACTAAACCATGTCCCTAAGTGCCATCTACACCAGGGATGGTGACTCAACTACTTCCCTGGGCAGCCTGGGTAAACAGAACCGGCCCAAATATGTTGCTTTCTAAAGCTCGTTCTGCATTGCTTGTTCGTGTAAAAGTCTTGTTAACATTTCTTGCCACTTTTGAGTGCACAAGAAGCAATATTAGCTTGCTAATGAAAACCTGTTCACAGCATGCACCTGGAGGCTATGCCTAGGAACACCTTACTGCCTTATTCTTTTATCTTTTTTCTCCTTATGAATGAAAATACCGTTCTAACATAGAAAACTAATGCAAAGAATAAAAGTTCACATTATTACTCATCAACCTTAGCATAGGGGATACCTAGTTATTCAGCTTCAGCCAGACAAATGAAAACCTCCTTCCAGCACAATTAGAAACTCCAAGATTTTATATTTTCCCTAGGAAAGACGAGACATTTCCTGCAGACAGCTTAACAGATTCCCAAAGATTTATGTGGTTTAGATGAAAGAAAATATGCATTCCCATTTCTTTGTGAGGCTTAAATCTTACTAAAATGTCCTTGGAAAACAAAAAAAATTGAATGACAGCTTTACTTCTTGTGTGTGTGGTGTATTCAATTAGTTTGGGGTTTTCTAATCTAAGTGCTCAATATGAAGGCTTCCTAACTAATTTTAACCCAGAAACTGAACTCTTTGCATTGTCATTATATGCTTATGATTAAACTCATCTCTAGAGACAAAGAAATAAATTGAGTGCCAACTGAACAAAATTAAGAAATGAATTTGCACTAGTATGGCAATTGATCTGCACATTATAGCATGGGAATTTAGGCCAGGCTGTTTGGGACTCTGGTCAGAGTACCTAGTTATTAAAAATGGCTTTTTCTCTACTAACCACACAAATCTGTTAGTTGATGCTAATTGATACTGGGAAAGCAATCTCCTTGCAGCTGCTGCAAAAACCTTGCACAGTTTACACAGACAATGGAAATACATTTTTTGTCTGTTATACTGCATATTGTCCCTGTCAGGTTCAGGATACCAAACCTGATGGCCTGATCATCTCACTAAGTAACAAGCTTTTTTCTCGTCATATATATAAATTATGGCATCCTGATTTAATTGCCTTCCAAGTGAACATTTTTCTTAAGCATTTGCATCTTGGGTTGTAGGGTATTATTTGGTAGCCAAAACTTGCTTACATACATGTTCTTGTTTCCGCTGGAATTAAAGATGCAACTTGTACTGGCTTGATCAGGACAGAGTTTTGTTTTCACCTGGGAAATTAGGAGTAATATTATGTTTGCTAAAGAGAAAAATAATTCCATCTGTCTTGTAGCTGAGGAATGCAGAACCCAAGAAGTGACTGGTCCAGTAATGCAAACGAAGGACTAAGAACAGAGCTCAGATCTCCCAAAACCCAGGCCCTTTATTTGGGAAGTGTTGGTTATTGGTCAAATTGTGTAAAACATTCTGGGTTTGGCCATTCTTTTGCATACATGTCATCATAATGCCATGCAGTACCTTGTCAGCAGCAGCTGTCATCTGTGATTTTTGGATGGAGCCTGTCTGGATATCTGCAATTTGGAAAAATCAGGTGGAACTAGAACAAATAATTTCTTTGTAAATGAATGTGGTGTTTAAAATTATATGCTAAAATATGCAAATAAGGTATCTGTTTTGAAGGAAAAAAACATGGGTATGTGTTAACTTTCTTCTAAATTAATTCAGCACAAGTGTCTTTGGAGCTTAAATGTAGTCCTCAGGAGAATAAATACTGCATAATGCGATATGCTGGGAAAGGCTTGAAATGCACCCATTAAAAGCTTATTTTACTGCTGCATTCACACACAAACTTTCTAGCTGACAAGTTCTACACCTAATTTGCAAAGATTAAAACTTGCTACTAGAAAACTACTCCAAATAGAACACTGAACTTTTCCAAGCAAATTTTGGTTACTACTAACCTACAGCAATAACTGAAAGCAAATTTAACACCAGCTGTTAAAACATATTATAATGGTAATTGTATTTGCTATTTTTTTCTGAACTTATTTTGCATATACATTTTCATATTTAAGCTGAAGTCAAGTATTCAAAATGGAGAATGATAACACTTTCAGACTTTTGTACTTCTAAACAATCCCATTCTGCATTAATGGGGCTAAAGAGTTTGTAGGCTTACAGTAAGCTGTTGTCCACAGAGTGTAAAAATCCTTACTCTAATACACCTGCTTGTAGAGAGTGCTCAATATGACGGGAATACTGGTTAAGTTGCACATGAATTAAGGACAGATTTACTAGTGCAAACCAAAAATTAAAACACTAAGTATCATTTTCTCATGTCTAAGCAGAACAATGGTTCAGGTTCCTTTGTCCTCCAGCTGTAACACTTTGTGCAATTATCCAGTTAGCTAAAATATTAAACACTGGCAAGTTAGGGCAATATTTGATCAAAGACAGGTAAAGATTTGCAACATATAGAAAAAACTGTTGCTGATATACTGGACCCATACACCAACACTGCATGGGGGGGCCCTGTGGCTCATGGAAGTGCTCTTTTGTGGTTGAGGTTTAAAACTTTATACTTGTCAACAGCATTTATTTAAAAATCAGATGACCTCAGTAAAAATATGGGGCTTAACATAGTCTGTTGGCTCAATTAACTGAATAATTAGGTTCTGTTTTTATGTTTCTCCTGCAGGATCAAAATCTCTTTTTCTTTTAACAGGATCAGGATCGCTTACTGTTCTGAGCTGACAGGCAGACAAGCACTGCACAATTACATAGCTGTGTGGCAGTACAGCATGTCTTACATTGCAAATACACACTGAGTGTATTTGTGTCCTTTGGGGTTAAAAGTAAAGCATAAATTCAAATTCCTGATAAATTAATGATGCAGTTTTTCTATCCCGTGGCTCTCATAATGGAAGACTGAAGAAGTTCATGGGAACCATTGTTCCCTTCGACACACAACTCTACTAAAATTAATCCCTCCTGTACGTCGATGTCCTTGGCTAATGTATGGGTTGAGAACTGGGAGTGGACATTAGAAGGAAACTGCTGTTTAATGTTGTTAGCCTCCACTTCCAAGGAAGGTATCCTCAGAAAGGGGGCATATGAAATTGGTACAGAAACTCTTTGCTTGCTTCACAGGCCTCTGGTTAATCCTGCCATGCAGTCTGCACTGTGCATTTGCTCACTTGTTTGAGTTGTGGCTGTGGGTTATGGTTCTGGCTAGCAGTAGTACTGCACATCCTTTGACTTAGCAAAATAAAGGCAGGGAAGAATAATTCAGGATGCATGTCTAGCAAAGGCCAGAATATGTAGGAGGAATAAGATGTAAATACTTTCAGTAATTTTAAGGTCTATTCTTTCTTTACATAGCTGCATACACCACTTAACCTGTCTATTACTTAATACCTATTTAAATGATATCTGAATCATTACATTTATCTGTGGAATACTGTAACTGAGTAACTAATTTGCTCATCTCATTTGCTCTTGTCTGTCTTTCCTTCTCCTTCCAAAGCAATTCCTACTATGATATTTGGAAAATTGTACATACAGTAAGTAGAGCTGTCAGCAACAGATTTTTATTTACAGCTTCTCGGCAAAGCATAACCCACCTACTGGAAGGTTCCTGTGGACACTTCCAGCACTAACTAGAATCACAGTTCTCTGTAACACACAAAAGCTATGTCAGCAAGTCAGGCAGATGCAAGTGTCAGTTTATAAGGGTACATAGTAGTGCTTGAGCCCTGGCTTTGCATGGCCATTCCCTCCCATGTGGGCTGTCCCAACAGGATGCATCCTCTTTCTATGGCATCCACACTGCAATTTTAATTGCATAACACAGCTTGCTGTATTGAAAAGAATTCAACATGGAACAGCCTTGAAAGGATTAATCTCTTCAGTTTTTAGCTCTGCCTCATGGCCTTTCTTATACCTCTTTTTCCACTGAGCCCTCACCTGTCATATTTCTCACAACAGCAGTGACAGTGCAGGTAGTCTGGTTAAAAGCATAAGAAACAGTCACACCCATATCTGCACATAAACATGAACACACTGCAAGGTAAAAAGTAATTACAGAAAAACATCATCCTTCTGCCTTTTTTTTATGCTGCTGAAGGAGTCCTAATGTCCCATAAAGTATTCTCTAGATGACCTCTGCCATGTAGACATGCATGTAGACATGAATTTCACTCATAGGTCAGGTATTGTGTCATGCCTGCCTTTCTATCAGCAAGAACCCTGAGTAATCAGACTGGAGACCAAGAAACTTCTTAAAAAAATAAAACCCAAACCAATAGACCTCCTCCAAATAAACCTGACTGAAGCATTTAGAATGTTCTATTTCTTAGTACTCAGAACAAACTTAGCAATACCAGATAGCTCAGAAGAGCATGGGTTTGGCCACAGCGTCCCAAGGAGTTTTGTGTCCAGGTGCACTGACCTCCATCTCCTCCATTTCAGAGCTTTCCTTGTTACCAAAAAGCCCATGGCAGACAATCACTGCAGCAGCCCGAGGAAGGCAACTTTACTGAGCACATGGGTAGTGACTGCCATGCACATGTGCTGCTGACCTGGTGCCTCCTGCAAATGCTCTGTTGCATGGGGGAGCAGGCTGCTTCTGCCAGGATGCGGCATGTGCACCTCCTCCTTGCCATAAAGCACTCAAAGGGTGCGAGCAGGATGAATTGTTTAGTACTAAATAAGAGGGGCTCAGAGGCAACTGAGATTAGGTTTCACTTACCTCACAGTTCATGATGCCAGAGCAGCTCGCTTGATATCATGTTTAATATTTTAGTAACATTCTGACTTTTATTTCTATGCATTCTTGTCTCTATCCTCTCTGCCTTGTGTCATTTCTCATGATCACTTACGATTTTGCTATAAGGTCTAATTTTGTTCTGATTAAATGAAAGTGGTGAGACAAGGCTGATCTAGATGAGCTCTCAAACACCTAGAAGACTTTTCAGCATTAAAAATATACCCAAAATAAGCATTTCCCTAAGAGAAGACTTGACAAACAACCTGAACAATAACATTCTTGAACACTACCCAGCTGATGGGAATCTTTTCAGGGCTAATTTACATAATTTGCCATAATTACAGTTATAATCTCTTGAAGAAGCCTTGGAAGGAAGCGTGTAACTGAAGCCTAAATTTTATTTGGTCTCATCGCATTTGGCAGCTTTACAAAGCTGCAGAGCCTGGAAATCTGCTCAGCTAACTCCTCATTATACAAACACATCATACGACCTTTGAATGCTCAATGCAAGTTTGTTCTGTACCAAAAGATGCCAGCATCTCTCAAGGCCTCTATCCAGTCAGCCGGCACGATGTGTAATGAAAAATGTCTGAAGTACCAGTGGTGGTTCCCTCCATATAAGTGTCCATCAAATCACTATTCCATTCACAAGGTAGCAGTGGGTACCTGAGTGCCTGACTCCAGCTGTTTACCACTGTTACAGGTAGCCATGTAATTAAAAATTCTAACACCAAAGAAGGTACATTTTTTGTAAAGAAACAAAGTTTGATACACATACACACACACACACGTCTGTATGTGTACATGCACACACTTCTAATCATATGATATGCAAATTAAGAATGAAATGATTCTGTAATAGATCTACAGAGGAAAGAGCTTGTCCACTAGCTGATGATAAGCCCTATTTTCTGCTTTTTCTCAGTACATTTCAACATGTGCAGAATGCAGGGCAAACACTGATTTCTGTGCTAGTTAGGGAAATCCAGTTCAATTAACTTGCTGTATTCTGGTTGGTAAAGTCTGCTTCCCATTCCCTTTCTGAGGCAGTTCTCCACTTACACTGCTGAATTTTAATTATCCATATAATCAGACAGTCTTGTTGAAAGGCTAGAGAATCCAGAGGAGTTAAAGCATACTTGCAGACAAAGGAAGCTGCTATAAAAAGCTGTGGTCAGCATCTACATTTTAATTTCTATTTCACAATTAGCATCAATGCTTATTTTCAAGTGTTCTCCTCCCTGTGTATTATGGAAAAGAAATACCGGAGCTTTAAAAGAGTAATATGAAAAGACTGTCTCAGATAGACAGCTTCCAGCTATTCACAGAAACTTGTCACCAAACTAATGGGAGCATTTCAAATGGAGTTCATCAGCTGATCCTGGCAAGCCTTGATTACTTTCATCAGCTTTCTTCTAGCTTACAGAATGTACAAGGGGCTGCGTACCATGCTGTACGGTGTGCGATAACGGTATTTTAATTGCACTGGCATTAACAAAATTCTTTCTGAACAGAAAGCTTTTAATTATTTCATTTGTCTCTTAATTTATCGTAAGGAAACAACTAATTAGCTTTCACTTCCCCCGGGTGGAAGTTCCTTTGTAGCAGACTGAAGTACTGTCCATTGAATCTAGTTTAACAGCACTGTAGCTTCACTGGGAGATCATATTTGGAACATGGAATGGAAATGCAGACAGAAAATAAATAAACCCAATTAATTAAATACCACTTTTGAAGCTTTGAATAGTAAAATTATCAATGCATTCTAGTGCTGCCTCCTAAACCAAATCTAACGTCATCAATATTACAAAATACACCAGTATCCTGGAGCAGAAACCATTAATTGCCACCAAACAACTGGGTTACAGGGAGCAATCCCTAAATAGGTGGACAGTACTGAAATGTTACCGAAATATTATTTTAATATGTTAATTATACTCTCCTAAAATGGTACTATCAGTGCACAGACAGCCACAATGAGGCCTCCCTTATGACAAGACTACTGTTAAAATTTGAGAGAAGATGTAATTAAAACTGTGCCCTTGAGGGGACTGAAGGGGAGAGCTGGCATGTCTTTCCAGGTTAGGGATTTAAGGTCTGCTGCTTGAGAGTTTCCCGTTAAAGACAAAGATCTGGATAACTTCAAGCATAAATACAAATATTAATAGTATGCTTGACCGATTAGTGTCCAAATGACTCTGCACTAAGATAGATGCTGAACTGTATGACCAATGTCCTAAAATATACTTGTCATGGCTGGTGAAGTCGCATAAAAAGAAACTAATGAGTTGGCAGAAAAGGTATTTGCAAACCCACATGGACATTACAGGAAAATAAAATGCAGGAATAAAGTTACCTTAATGGTGAGCCTCAGCCCATGAGCTGGAGTACACCGCTAGATCTGTAGGCTCAAACCTGCTGAGGAGCAACTGTGAGCAGTCAGACTTGCACTAGCTATTAAGTTTTTCCCAGAAGCTAAATGAGGTACGTGTACAAAGTACTGTAATTTTGTTTTATTTATCCAAAGCAACAGACATGTCAGTATCTGACATGGTTAACTTCCAGTGTCTTAACTGGAAAATCTTTCCTTCCTTTGACAGACTAAATCTGAGTATCTTTAGCTTCTAAACATTGAAACCTGGTTTGTCTTCAGGATAACCTATATCCCTCTGTGGAAACACTGATATGCTTTGAGTCACCCTGCTTGTCTCTTAGCTGAACCAAACAGCATGATCTCCGTGAGCAGTGCATCACAGAGCATGTTTTCTAGCCACAGACCTTTTGTAGCTTCTTCATAGTTCTCCTTTGTACTTCTCCATCAGTTAAGAAGTGCTGACACCTAGCCTGGACTCAAGTGTCCAAGCATTCTCACCACTGTGAAATCACTTATCAGCATTTACCTGTGCCACTTTCTATCTCTCTCTCACACACACAACACGTTAGCTTTTTAAAGTAAGGAACATGCAAAAGTAGCTCAATATGAGGCTGTTATTGTTAGTGACCTACCACCCCCTTTTCTGAATTGCTACTTCTAAATAAACAACCAAACAATAAGCTTTCTGTTCCTTGTCTTTAAATAGGCTATTTTGTATTTGGTTCTAAAATAACTTCTTTTTTGTTTGTTTTTTTCTTTTGATTGACAGAATTCGGCAGCAGTGCTCTGCCTTAGAAACAAATTATTCATTGGGAACTCAGAAAATGTAATACAAATTTTATAACCTCCTGAGGTAGGGATCAAATGCAAACACAGCTTCCTGGCTCTGTGCACAGAAAGCAAGGCTAAATCTGATTCTAGTCTGTTAGCAAACAGATTATTCACACTTCAGATACAGAAAGAGAGCTTTAGAACTTTCTGAAATGTCTGCTGAGTAAGCATTACCTGAGTAAACTGCCAGTAAAGCTTCATTCTCTTGGCTTTGGCATAATTGCATTCAATGAGCCTGGGCCTGCTGTTCACATCCACCAGGCATCTGTTGTCATCATCGTCGATAGTGGGACTCAGAACACCCACATGGAGCTGCTGATTGCTTGTGTAATAAACATTCTGCAACAGGAAGCACAAACAAGATTTGTGGCCTCTAGACAGAAGCAGCACTTTTACCAAAAAGCTAATGGCAACGATAAATATGCTGCATAGC
The DNA here is from genome assembly GCA_002631895.1 of Agapornis roseicollis. Classification (NCBI taxonomy): domain Eukaryota; kingdom Metazoa; phylum Chordata; class Aves; order Psittaciformes; family Psittacidae; genus Agapornis; species Agapornis roseicollis. The sequence goes on from NDXB01018062.1 coordinate 49,790, forward strand.
AGTAGACTGACCCCATGGTGGCTTTAAATTATTTCCTTTAATGCAGGAAGCAGCAAACAATTTAAAACTTGTTCTAAATTAACAATCAGTTTTTAATTGGTACCAACAAGCAAATGCTGGTACGTGATAGGAAATATGCAAACACAACTCATTGCTGTCTCATCACATGCCTTTTGACTTCTGTTTCTTACGGTCATGCACTGGGAGTCTTCAAAAAGTAAGATACACATTCTTCCTGCTACTTCTAGCAGGAAGTGGAAGTAGTTTCAGTATTGCCATCAACTCTGATGAGACTATTTCATCTGAGGACAATTCCTAACTGGAGAGGTAAGAAGAGAGCAGAAGCACAGCAGTTCATCAGATAAGTTCTCAATCTTTTATATGACAGACAGAAAGAGAAATGAACCTGCTGACCGGAAACCAGTATAAACAAGAAAAAGTTATTAGCATCTGGTGACAAACAGATATGAGGCAGGAGAGAAAACCAAATGACCGTAGTTTGGGTTATTCTCATTTTATTTTTTTATATGTCAATCACACAGATACAAGAGACTGGAAAAAGGGACCAGATATGGCTGCTCTGGATTTCCAGCTGTCATAAGCTGTCAGTAATTACACTTAGGACTGAAGGAATGAGACTAGTATAGTTCACAAATTCTTTTACTCCATTTGGCTACAAATGTATGTGGGAGGTTCCTCTAGAATAAAGAAAAAGAAGGGGAAGGAAGGTGAGCTTGCCAGACAGTTGGTAACCTCCTCTTGAAGATAACATGTTACATACACACCCAGAAAGGTAACACAGGACTATGCCAGGATTGTGTTTGCTAATCATAAATACTACCTACTTAGCTACAAACAGACCTTCTTCCTGGGAGGACCATGAAAAGATGAAATGGCAACATCATACTTTAGGTGTAAGGCTTTGACATCTCCAGAGGTATCAGAGTCACAACAGACAAGAGCTGACAGAAGCACCAAATTAATGTTCCTGTCATTTACTGTACCCATTCCACGTGTCTGTAACAAAAGGGGATCTGGAAATTATGCTGTGTGTATTTGGAAAACTGTCCTGTTCCTGAAGGTTGATGGTACTATCTCCCAGTATCTGTTCATTGTTGATGTTGTAGTTTATTTTATATATGTGTATTCTTATTTGTGAAAACTCTGACAAAATATTGATTGCAGTAGGAGAGAAAGCAGAGAAACAACAAAACAGAACTGTGGAGAGACTTGGGAGCCTCATGTAAAAAAAAAATAATCCCACCTTTGAATGCTGGTATCTGTCAATGCGGGGATTAAATAGAGAACAAAACAAATCATGGTGTTTCTGTGTAAGACACTGTCCTCTGTTCATCCTCCCGTAACACTTCCAGGGAAGATCCACAGCAGATATAAACTGACACAGGTGCGCAGAAGTTGATGTTAGCGGTTTAGACTAATCAAATATTTGACCCCCTTCATCAAGTTTCATGCTTCTCAACCCACAGAAATAACAGCAATCTGAGGTGGCCAAACAGAGATGAGTCTAGGTTATCTTATCGCTGAAATCTGAATAGAGAAAAGTTGAATAGTTCAGTCATAGCCTATGGGAGAAGAGAAGGGTAAATAAAAGCACCTAGCAGAGCACATTTCCAAAATGGCTGGTTATTATGGACTGAAGTAAACTGTACAAACTGCAGAAAGACTTAAGACCACCACAACCCAGACTCCATCCACAAGTTAGATAATGAACATTCTGCAAACAAAACTGATGCTTTAGAAGAGCAATAAACATTTGGAATGTACTTTGTAGACAGACCAACAGCACCTATTTTGGATACATTAAAGATTTACCCAGATACTTTTTTGGAGAGAGATTGAGGCAGTGATATAGGAAGGCTGTAAAATCAAGATAATCTCCAAAGGGGATTGTTAGGATGCATCGACTGCACAGGTGAACATTGTGTTGCAGTTAATTTTCTTCTTACCAAAACTTACTACTAGAAAATGAGAGGGGAAATTGGCAGTTATTTGCATTTCTGACTAATTGGAAGTTCCATTTGTTCAGCACATTGTCACCACACAAAACAGTAGGAGGAAACTTAGGGGGCTTGCTTGGTTTGGTTTTTTTTTTTCACCTTTTGTGTTCTTAAAGATACACATCGGTCACAGAAAACAAATAAGCAGTCTTGGCTGTAACTCTGAGAAGTGCAGACTATAGCTTGGGGTTGCTTGTGCAAAAAGATGGCGTACTGGCAGACCCTGAGGGCTGAGCTGTTGTTTTTTTTTAGCTCATCCTCGTTAGCCTTTCACAGAGTGGCCTGAAGGCTCCAGGTAATCATTCCGTCTTCCTGGATAAAGCAAACCTAATTCCACCAGCTTTTTCGATGTCAAAGCAGCAGTGTTTCAGCCTGAGCATCTTTCTGGGCAGCAGCAGAATGACAGCTGTGCCTGGGGGAATTACTCAATTCTGTTTGTTGGCAAAACGGTACAGAAATGAAACAATCAAACGCAATTATGCCTCACAGATTTAATTAGCAGGTTGCTGCTTACCTTTAGGGAGCTCACCCTACCTGCTAAGGTCACTTCATTTTTCAATGTGGACCAGTTTAGAAAAAGAAGTGTGAAATCTTGTACTCTCACCTAGTATTGGAAAAGGCACCTTTGAGCTCCTAATTGGCATGTAAAAATAAGCTCAAATGGAAATGGATGGTGGGACGGTAGCAGTCTGACTAACGAGGCTCTTTCAAGATGTTGCTTTGCTTATCTCATAATATGGATATAATTTAATTATTCCAAATATTATTATAAATATTTTAAAATCTTTTCCAAGAACACTACACATTACTTTAGAATTGAAAACATTGCACAACGGTAATTTGACTACTGTTTTTCTAATGGCAGGATCACATCAAAAGCACATGCACTTGAGCAGCGCACTAGCAAACAGCAAGGCATAGGTTAGTGTTGCACCCGTCCAGAAAACTTTTCTTAAAACCTATGAACAGTCTCTGGTTCCTTTCCCCCAGCCCAAGAATGAAAGAGTCCCTGCACTAAGAGAGCAGAGTAGTAACTATGTCAGGATGAAAGAAGGACATCCATTTGGTATAACAGAATTAACTACTAACAGTACTGAGTAATGCTTTTCTAGTCTGAAACTTAAAGCTATTAAACACAAAATCATGGTACAGCCTCCTTTTAAATAATTTCATATATTAAGAAAAATATTTTACTTGGTTTCACATTATATCTCCCTGTTTCTATTTGATTATTTTAATTTTCTAAAATAGTACTTCACTTTATTTCTTTCCCTTTCCCCTCCTGTATGCGGTTTGGTTACTTTTGCTTTTCTTTTTTAGTTAAAAGGTGGTATACAAATTACCTGTCTGGGGTGGGCTGCAGGAGATTAACCACTTGAGCTATATGAACTGAATTACCATCTCATGATGTACTTCTTAAGTAGCACATATAGATGGGACTCTCAGTGACATGGTTTAGTGGTGGCCTTGACAACTGTGGTAATTGTTGAACTTGATGATCTCAAAGGTCTTTTCCAACCTAGATGATTCTGTGATCCTATATGTGACTTTTTATAGAACATATTTTAAATTGACCTTCAGGTAAAATGTGATCTTATGCATTAAAACCATGTTTATGTTTTTATGTGTAGCCCTATAAAAAACATTCTGTATTGTGAGTTAAGTAAGCTGTTAAGCAGATAAATGCCCACAGCAGTACTTCTTCAAGAGGATGCTTTTAAAAAGCATCAACAACTATGTTAGCTGTTTTACAGACCACTTCAGCACAAAGTGGACAACTGAGGCACTTTTGTTCAAAACACTCCAGAAGATACAGGCCAAACACATTTTACCAGCACATTTGCTCGCACCAGATTGCAACATCACCATCAACTAACAGTAATTTTGCAGTAATTTAGGAAAGTGATTTTTGGACAGTCACTCCAGGTACTGAGCTGGAAGTCCAAATGACTAATGTGGACCATTAAATGTGGACTATTAAGTCATTAAGGTAACTGAAAATTTTCCTCAGAACCTAGACCTTTCCTTTCTGCTACCACAGCAAATGTCATAGCAGTCCTTATTCAAGGGACTGGAGACTGAGTAGGCAAAAATCTGCTGAGTCCCACTGAAGTCAGGACAGTTGCTCTATGCTGATTTACAGCTTTCTTTGCACTTTCACTGAAGATGCAGCCTCAGCAGAACACAACCACACATTTTCCCATCACCATCACATCCATCCTCCCTGAGGAGCTACTGAATTTCCACAGAAAGAATCCTGCTTGGGTGTTGGTACCAAAGCACATGATTTGAATAAACCAAAACAAGTAACTCCGTTACTCTGTAAAAGAATAAGCCTCCTTACATTTCATTAGTCTGTTCTAGCCCACCGTATTTCACCATCTGTTTCTTTAGCTCCAACAGTACAGTTGTGTCTCCTGGGGAACTGGAAGAGAGCACCTTTGTTCAGGAAATCAGCTAGTATGAAGGCACTTGCCTTCTCAAAACATGACACTGCAAGGATTACTTAAAAACTCTGTAAGAATGTAGTCAGGATTAGTGTCCCAGAATGTGTCAGAGATAACATGGAGCATGAGCCGTAGGCACTTCCACATCTCTTTCAGCCACTCCACCAGGTGCTTTTCAACAGTGACTGAGGGCTGTTCATATGTGGATGGGCTGGCTCTGGAGGCTACCACTGCCCACCTGCTTTCCCTGCCCTCACTGAAAGCAGTGTCCTCAAGAAACTTCCTCTGGAAGCCTGGAGATCACAACAGATTAAAGTGATGCAAAAGAAGTTGTTCAAGACAAAACCTGATGTTACGCTGCTTTCAGCTGTAATCTTGATGTATCACCCGCACAGCCAGCCATCTGACTGCTAAAGAGTTCATCCTCTGCTAAGCTAACAGTGACCTAGTGCTCACTGGGGAAAACCTGTGAGCAGCACATGCAAGTGTCGGGGGCAGAAAGTGAGCACAGCAAAAAGCAGATCTGCACGAGAATGCTCAAAATCGGGGAAAAAAGAGTTTGTGATCTATAAAAGGTTAAAGCTGATACAGTGCACACTGAGTCTAGCATGTGAATGCAGGTGATCTCTTTCCTGGTGTTAAGAGATGATCTGACAAGACTTGGCTACCTTTGCTTACCTGGGAGGTTCACACTAAGCACGATTCACAAAATCCTGGTTAGCACTTCAGTTCTTCATGATGGCAGCAAGGCTCGGGCTCGCCAGATGGGGCAGAGGAACAGCTTGGGACAGACTTCCCTGGTACAGGTCAGCCAGTCAGTCTGGGTGCGGTGGACTGAAATGTGCTGCTGTTCTGTCTAGAAAACAACCAGCTCAATTGCCATGCAGGTTCTCTGCATGGGTAGGACAGTAATTTGGGTGGGATACTCTCATCTTGTGTTGCAGTGGTGAAGTAGAGAACACATCCTAAATTTGCCATGGCAGCAATGAAGGCCCAGGTAATTCGGGCAATTCTTTTGGCCCAGTGAAAACATTTAAAACACCTACACAAAATAAAACCTGCACAAACTCCTATGATGCTGCATCCTATAAGGAAAAGGAAATGAGCTCTGCTTACTTGGGCACAAACACACGACTGTCCTCACAATGGTGTGATGCAGAGTTTCTATTCATGAGAAGATTGCCCTAAAAGGTCAAATTGTGATTGCTGTTGCAATTAACACTGAGATTCCACTGACTTTAAATGCAATGAGATGTCTGACTTAAAGTTTATTATTAAGGTTTGAAAAGCCACCAGAGTTGATAGACTTTAGAGCTGAAGCGGGCTGCCAGTTGCAGTAAATTATTCATAGGAACTGGTTTATCATGTAGCAAAAAGTTAGAGGAAGATGTTCAACTTAACGCAAAATGATTATCTGAAGGATAAATTGCTAACTCCCTACCGGAAGTTTAAAGCAATACACACCAATTTTCTGGCTGAAAGCCGTTTGTAATGCTTATGGCAATGTTCCCAGATAAAATCACACTGGAGACTTGTACATGACTCTGCATTTATAATAAGCAAACTTAATGCTCACCAGCAGCAGTATTTATTTGCTATCTTGCTTTTGGCATAATAACTAAGAGGGATAAGAAGCTTGATTCACCACTACTTTATTCCATCTTTGACCCATATTTTTTTTCAAATGAATGCATGAAGTCATTTATTGTCAAGAGTAATATGTTAAATATTAGGTCCAAAGCCTCACAGCAGATTCATTCTTGACTACAACTCCAGCTAAAGAGTAGTCTGGTGAATTCCAGTAAATCCAGACTTGGGTAACATTGCTGTTACTTGCCTGTTCATATTGTTCCTGGCTTTTATTCCAGCATCTCATGTTAGACAAACACATCCAAAGGAAAGAACTTAGCAACCCTGGTAAGAAAACCCTCAACAGAATCCAAGTTAATTTTTAATAACACAAACATCACTAAGATAAAAATCAAGTGTTTTCCCATTTACTGTTCCTGTAGGAAATGACAGGAGAGAGAGGCTGTGCTGTCTTGCAGCCATGATCAATGCATCTCTGTGTCTTTTGCTGCCGAAGAAGTACAAGCATGAGAGGCCAGGCTGAGGATTACAGGAAGTCTCCCCTAAGCAGCAGGTCAACCTGTAGAAGACTCATATTATTTTTCTGAGGTACGTTTTTGGCTGGTGCCTCCTTATGATACAACTTTAAAACAATTATAACAATATTTTACACATGTTGAGGATCTATTCACTATGAAACCTGACTTACTGATAAGCTAACAAACAGCTAATATGCCAAGTGCAGCAAGACCATAATTTAGACTTGCAAATTGTCAAGGGTGTAAGAAGGAAACTACTCATTATTTCACTTCAGTGTTTAGATTTTTATCTTCTGAATTAACTGATCAGCATAGCGACTTTTTGACCTATGGGTTTTCTTCATGCCCATGCACTAATTAACTTCCAAACTGTAAGCAACAATATTTGATAACAATAAAGCTAAGATGCTCAAAAACTTCAAATAACTTAGTGTGAGGCTGTAAGTATAGGCTTAAAGACACAAAACTGTTAACACTTCTATTTACTAGAAAACTGACAGGAACTCATTGCCAGACTTTTTAATTTAAAATCATGAACCTATATTGCAGTGAATACCTAATTCTGCTGTTGCCTACTTTGGTATTCTGCTTTGGTTTTATTTAAACAAGCAAACATAAATTGTTTTACTTAAACTCCACTTTTTAAATTGAACAGAACTGTCAATCATCATTTTTATATATACTTTCAATACTTACTTCCACAGTTTTCCTAATGCTGGTAACTGAAGAATTAACAAGACCTGGCTAAATTAAATTTTTACCTGATTCACTTCCCGAAGTTCCTCTTGGTTTTGTTCTTACCTATGTGCAAGGTCTCTACAACTCTTCCACAGGAAAACAATAAAGGCAGCAAGACAAAACAACCAGAACCCTTCTGTGTGTGACACCTGTGGGTCCTTTTTCCAAAATGCATGCTGCCTTATGGCTCCTGTGACTTTGTTCTACCTGAATTTTCCTTTTCCCTCTCCCACCAGTCCTTCTTCACCCTTCACAGTTTTATTTGTCTATTCCTACATAATCCCATGTTTGGTTTACCCTGTTTTCTTCTCCTTCAACACATACTTGAAAACAAACTCAGGATCACCTCCATGTGCCAACACACTGGTCCATCCTTTACAGCAGAGCTGACTCCTTCTGGCTAATGAAAATCTGAGCTAGTTTAATGCCATCTGTGCATAAGTATTTGGCAGCGCAGCATCGACAAGTTTAAAAGCAGATTTTTCACCTTTTCACAGCTAAGACCCAAGTACTTCAGATTACTGTGGGCACAGCCACATTCAGGTAATCATGCACTTATATAATGTGCATTTTCATCTTGAACTACTTTTCAAAGTCACCAAATCTTGTTACACAGCCTTTTTTTTATCCTGAAAACACCTCTCAAATGCAACTTTTCTACTCAAAACTGACCTCTGCTGGCTTCCTGACTGGTGTCAGCATTCATGCCCTCTTCAAATACTGAATGCTTCTGAAAACTTGGAGTTCAGGTTGCCTTTCAGAAAGGAAATATCCTACTTGTCCTGTCTTCTACACTGCATCAAGTGCTTGTCTTTATTTTCAAAGCCCTTCTCAACTCATCCTCTTGTTATTTATCAGCCTAGCAAGTATCAATAGGAGGCTACCTTCCAGCTCCTAATTAGATCAGAATGTTAGGCTTCATTTGGCACATTCTCCAAGCAAATATTCCTGGAAGCATCTTCCAAAGAACTTATCTTCTTCTACACATTGCACAGAATTTCCCTTTTGCCCATATTTCTCATAAACAAAACAAAGAAAAACACAGTAATTTTGCTGGTGTACAATAAAGCATTACCCAAGAATGCTATGTTGGTACCTCATCTCCTGTTCTACAATCTCCTGTTCCTAATATTCTACTTGTAGACTTCATCCTCAAGTCAAGACATAATTTTTATTATGAGGTTATAGAGCAATTAATATAATTGATTTCTGTGTCATTCCTGGGACGCTTGGAACTACGATAATAGGCGTAACAATAAAAAAGAGGTAGTACCAGGGAGAGTCAGGTTGCTTACTACTTCTCAGAAAAAAAATGATGTGTTTTTTTTTCTAGTGGCTAAACCTTCTGACTGCTTGCCAAAACACATGGTGTTATTTCTACTATTATTACCTTTTCCCAAACTCTGGTAACAGCTTGTGTCTGCATGTGATAAATCAAGCCAGGCAAATTACAATAAGTGCAACACCTTCTCAGTTAAGATACTCCACTAACATCTTGATCTTGAGGGTTTGAGGGTTCTTTTTGTTTGCTGGGGGTTTTTTGTTTGATTGGTTTTAATCCAGTACTTTCTTTATTCCTGTAGTGAGGAATGGCTGTGGATACAGAGGTCTTTTAATTCCTCTTGTGCTCCGCAAGTGCCATGAACTTCTGTCATTTTGTGAATGACAGAACAAATGGGAACAAAGTAGGGTTGTTACATGTACAACTTTGAGAAGAATCCCCAGCTCCCTACAGGTATTACTTAACTCCCTGTGCCTACTGGCTGTCCTTGCTTAACTGAAAGCAATAACAAATATGTTTCTGATTTCAGATAAGCCAGATGTCACCCATTCTTCTTAGGATCCTGCATGCATTTGATTTAAGGCTTCCAGAGGTACCATATTGACCAACATATGCAAATACAAGAAAAAAATGTCTAAAATATAATTATTTTTGTGCTGGAAACAATAAAATACAGACATTAAAATGTCTATGTGGAACAGGGCATTATGTATAGAAAAGCAAAACAAAAAGACAGGCAGCATATTTCAACCTGAGCTAGTTAGTGAAAGTCTGATTATCTTCTGTTTGTTTAAGCTACCAGCAGGGACGTACTTATTTTTCCACACAAAATGAAATGAAACACCAGGAATTCATCGGTCAAGTTTATAAAGTGACCTCCTTGCAAGCACCTTTGAGAAAAAAAACAAAATGAATGCAAAACCCAACTGCTCTTAATGTTTAAAAAGTACCAGTAGCAGTTTTTAGTCTGCTTCTACAACATGCAAATAAGTAAATCCCACAGCAAGAAGAACAGGGCTTGATTCGTTCACAGCAAACCTGAAATAAATCTGACATTATTTTGCCAAAATCAAAAGAAATGTCAGGATCCAAAACAGTCTTCCCCTCTCTTTCTTGTCATATGATGAAAGTTTATAGATTATAGTAAGATGTAGCATCAACACACTGACCTAAATGAAAACATATGCTGCTTTTACTCCACAAAGGCTGCAGTCAGAACACACTGGAACATCTTGTTGAGGCTGAGGTGAAGTTGGAATCTAAAGATCCTGTAGGACTCACAGAATGTAGAACAGTGAAAGGTGTTTCATACTGAGATGTTTACAATGACCCCAGATATTTATGGGAAGGTGGACTACCTGTCATTCCATTTAGTCTAGGCTATCAGAGTAGCTATAGCAAACCCTTTCAGAGACATAAGTTACAATGGACTGAATATGCTGAAGTTAATGTGCAAGTTAAAGCTGAACAGCCTAGGCCAGCCCACAGTCTGCCACAGCACTCTGGCAAAAGTGAAGCTCTGAAGGTTTCACCTACTCCTGTTAGCAGTGTTTCCTTCAGCAGCAGTTTTAACCTCTCACTTGACCTCCTATCAGTGCTTGCTGTTAAACAATTATACTCTAAAAGCCTTATTATGGGTATTATTCAACTTGTTAATTGGTTAGGAACGTAATATGCTGACCCATAGTTAAAGAAACCTCTGCAGAGCAGAAGTGGATCTCAAACACCAGAACAAGGGAAAGAATTTTAGTTTAAACACGGAAGTGTGAGAGAAACTCAGCAGCACAGACACACAGCACTCACATTGGCAATTTTCTTCAGTTTTTAGTCTCTTGTATGACTTCAGGAATTTGTGTATGGCTGAGACTGTGCCATTTTGCTGTCTGGGAACACCATTGCAAAGGCTTATTACTTGCAGATACACTGTGCATTTCCACATACAGAACATTTAGTGCTGCAATTTCAGTAGTAAGTGGTTTTCTTACCAAGCTCTGCCATTTGAGCTACTCAGTGGATACTTCTGTAGCCTTTTTCCAGGTCAGAATTACTAATTTTTCAGGTAAACCCCTGACACTAATAAAGTTTGCATAATTTTACTTTAGGTTTTCATGTTATATAGAGTCTATAGTTACAAAACAGGCAAATGCTGTATATGGTCTATCTGCATGCTCAGTAACATTACTTTTAATAAACTACTCTAAACAAATGAAATCTCCCTGGTTTAGTAGCCACACATTCAGTGTTTAGAAGCATCAGTGTCACTTTGTCATAATATGAATAAGACTTCAGACATCTGATGTCTATGCTGTGATTTCCTTTTCTTTAAATGACTCCCAACGCAATTGTATCCTAAACAAAAAATTATTTCCTGAAACATTTTTAAGCATCTCAAGGCAAGTGGAGAAATTTGTGTACCTTAATTTGAAATGGCACTTTTCCTGACCACCAAATGTCTCGAATTAGTGGTACTACTGTTTGCAGGGAGAAAGCAAATGACACTTGGAGAAAGATGTCAGCACCTAGAATTTAGATTAAGGTTCTGTACACTTTGACCTGCAAAACTGTACCTTTGAATCTGCCTGTGTTTATGAATAAATTGCAAAGCTCACAAAGCTTTGCAAGTAAGATTGGAACGTGTTTCAGGCTGAAACAGTGCTCGCATCCCAGAGATTCATCCTTTCTTCTACTCTTCTGGTCCCCCAGAAAAGGGCAAAGAATAGCATCCCCTAATACATTTTCATCACAGAAATTTTTTTGTTTAGTTTAATGCTAATGACATTTTTTAAAGGAAAGATGGAATCAAGGCAGGACATCAGAAGTAACCATGTACCAGGATTTCTTACCACGAGTACTTAAGTCTTCTTAGACTTTCTAGATTAGGAACAAATAAATAAATAAAGCTGTTTAAAAAGCATAAAATTGCTTTCATGTTAAGAAGGACATTAATGCCAATTCAACTGTTGTAGCTGTGTGGGAAGCCTTACTGTACTTGGCTGAGTGAGCTTCATTTTCCTATGACTAAGAAAACTGCCAACTTCCTATTGTGCCCCTTGCAGAAATCAGGCTGTAAACCTTGGCAAGAAATAAAACAGTAAATATTTGTGCTGTGCAAAAGAACATTGCTCAATTGTGCAAATAGTACAGTATTTCCCACAACCCCCCACAACATTAGAGCTTGATTTCTGGGGCCTTCCATCATACTGTGAAGGCTCACATATAAATTTAGGTACCCAAAGACCAAGTAGGAGAAGCTCAGCTTTTCTGAGTAACAGCTTATGAGGTGGATGCTGACTCTCCCCTAAGTGTATACCTGTCTCTACGTGGGCCCTCTAGGACTAGATTCTCCCTAGCAGTTCAGGACGGCAGAGGCATGCATTGCAGAAATAGTGGTTTGGGGGTTAACTGCTGCCTCCCTGCTCCTTGCCTCATTCCCAGGGGACAATAGCCCATGCCTGTAACACAGGAAAAGCTAAGATACTGCCAAAGGGAGACACACTGCTGCAGTCCTGATCTACGCACCTACGCCAAACTGGCAGGAAGGAGCAGGGTGACCCTCTCAATTCCTAAACACTCAACTCCAAGGCCCAGGCAGAAGCTTATGAAAGCAATAGTTCAATACTCAAATGCTATCATTTCCGCAAGTGGCTTGTTGTGACCACCCAGCTAGTCTAATCCACTGAACCCGCAGTTGTGTCCTGAGTTTTGTGGGTATCCCAATGCAGCAGGTGACCGCAGAAGATGGGGTCTACGGTCTCCCACTGTGGGTACTGCAAACCTTACCATTCTGTGGCAGACACATGCTGCTTCAAGGCATTTGGATTTCTCAGCAGAAGGGAGGTTTCTCCTACACTGAACATCTGATTACAATAAGATTACAACCAACAGACTAGAGTAAAATGTCAGATTTTCAGTCAACAAACTCCTGGTCTAGATCCTTCCTTGGTATGCATTTGGAAGACAGAACTACAACCAACTACAGGTTATTCCCTTCACTATGCTCCTTTCAAAAACCACTGTTGCTATCCTCAAAAGCAGAATCAAAGGGGAGCAATTTGTCAGAGACTCTCCAGTACAGCTCACTCCAACTTAACATCTGTCAGATTCACAGTAGGAAAGAAACATGGAGAGAAAAATTATGCTACCGACTTCTTGGAAATTCCAGGTGAAATCTCATGGTCTGCTGCAAGCCAACAGAGCCTTTCCTTGTGAACTAAACTACATCAGCCCTAAAAGCAGGTACCAGAAATTTTTGTTCCTGCAACATTAAAAGAACAATGTGGGAGCCAAACAGGAAGCTAAGGTGACAGGCTACGTCTTCATCTGAGATGCTGACTCAGACTAATGTACCTGATCCTGATATGGTGTTGAGCACAACCTGACCTGTAAGGATCTGACAGTAGAGATCTGTTATAATTTTGTGTTTGTGGTCACTGAAGGGGAGACTGGGCAGAAAAGAAATCTGAGTCCATGTGGACCCGTATGTTTTTGCATTAAGGGGCAGTGAAAGCAGTGTGTTCCTATCACTGATCCAGCTTTCCAGCTTTTAGTTTATAAATCTGAAGAGAAAAAGTGTTTCCATTTTGTAAGATTAGAACTTCATGCATACAGAACTGTTTCTAAGCAGGCTTTTTATACACATTACTGTAGACTTTTCACTTAGCTGTTCTACCTTGAAGTAGGAGAGGTCAAATCCTGATGTCTCTCCCTAAGCATCTTTCATAATCACTCCCAAATCTCCTGCACAAGGTCTGTTTTTGCAAGAGAATATATTTAACTAAAGAGCATCTCCTAGATTACTTGGATCCATTTCACAGGAGTACTGTTCCTTATTTACATTATTTTGATGCTTTCTTCCCTGAACAATCAACTTCATAATAATGAACGCAAACTTCCTCAGATTTCGTCATCTCAAAATAACGTACATGAAGTGATCTGGGCTGTCTTAATAAGACTGTTGTTGTCCTTACGTTGTCTGCGGTACACAGGGCACTGGATTTGGTCTCCTGGTTGCACAAAGTATCTCTCTGGCTTGTCTGAAGCTACTCTGCATTTAAAGCCTGATCCACATCTTGTGGGTGTCAGCCAGGTAGTGTTTCATTAGGCATTGGCTGAAATTCATAGGCCAGTCCTACTGAAACTAGAGTTTTAGTCATTGTCCTGTTAGCCTAAAGCACTCAGAAGTTTATCCTTCACTATCAGTCAGCAGGCTTCATCCCAACTGTTATATACACTATTGAATTACAGCTGCTGCTCTTTTGCATTGAAGATGCAGGAGTTTTATGGGTTACTCCATTGGGTTAAAGCTACCTCATCTCCTTAATGCTTAGCCCCTCATTTTAAAGAGCTAAGAACATGTGTCAGACATAGTAATGTTTTTTTCATATCTGTCTCAATTCTTGTGGAACTTTTACCCTTTTTGGGAACTGATGGTCACCTGAAGCCATGGGATTTTTTTTCTGACAGGAACTTTTCTTCAGCCCTGTCCAGACACAGCACTTGGCCTGAAGTTAGAAACTTTAGGAAAAGGACAGAATTATTTCAATCCCACTTATATTTGCCCATGCAGGGGGTTTCATATGCTTGTATGGACAGAATAGGAAAAGAAAGTGCCATGAGATATCTTCCTTGGCAACTCGCTGTAGCTCACCGTGCTTAAACAAAGGGGTTGGACAAGATGATCTTCACAGTTGCCTTTTTCCCTCAACCATTCTGTGACTGAAATAGTCTCCCATAAGCTTAAGACTACAAACAGTTGGAAAGTGACAAAGTTGGAGGGACAGCAAGAATCCTAAGTGGTAATGTTTGTCTGATGAACAAAAAAGTTAATCAGCATTGATTTTTAGAAGTTTGAAGAGTGCTAAGGAAGTCAAAGAGAAATAAACATCAAACCTGCCACAGTTCTTTAAGGTGTTGCCTTTTCCTCTTGGTTACTGTAACTACAGAGTTTTCTCAGGTTATTTCTCAGATTGCAGTATTCCTTCAAATTGCTTAAGCGCAGTTATGAAGGGAGTCTACAGTGGGCAGATTTAACTGTATTTGCAAACAAGCTATGTATGGTATTAAAAATATATTTGGAAGCTAGACATGGGCATTGTGCAGCAAACAGTTAATCCGTAACCGTTCAGCACGGCTGCTGTTGAAAGTGGCTCTTCAGAGTATTAACTATAAACATCACCCATCTGGCAGAGTAACATGCAGCTCATTTGACAGTTCATATGTAAATTTGCCTTAAGTGCTCAAGAAGGTCCCAATTCTCACGGTCCATCTTTGTGCAAACACTTACAACTCCTCCTGTTACATTTCTTACTCAATTAAAAAATGCAGTCTGGGAAAAAAGCCATCTGATTGCTCCAGAAAAACTTAAAAAGCCCAAATTCATAGTTGCTAACAAGAATGAAGTTAAACTTGATGAGATGCTTAAATCAGTCAGAAAGGTGAAAAGACTTGGTGTCATAACTACATTGGACACAAATAAATAAAACCATGATTAGTCAGTCATTCTAAGAATGGTATCCAGCAATACTAAGTAATTATATGCTGTTTATGTAACACTGACATCACACAACATTTTGAAGTCAGTTGGTACCCAATATATGTTCCTACGTGTCACTGTCCAGGCACATGATAACAAAGAAAGCCCTTTTATGACATTGCTGCACCAATGCAATGGTATTTGATAATTTCTATTTGAACAATGGGAGATTTCCTCATTTGAGGACAAATTAAAAAAGGATTTGATTCTGTGTTAATATAAAACAGAGGATCTGACTAAACCCCAAACCAACCTGAAATTCACAGCTCTGATTTACAATCCTTCGTACAACTGAGGTCTGTCCCTGCCCTTTGGTCACAGACTCCCATACTAAATGCAGTGCAGCACGATCTATGAAAGTTTCAGGTTTAATGTGGTAAACATTAAAATTATAATCTCCATTTTCTCCAGTTTTTAACTTCAATTCATGTTCTTTTAACAAAATCTGTGAGCTCATAAAAGCTGTACTGCTATTTTTTCCTTCCCAAACTAGTGCTATTTAGTGAGTCAGTCAATGCAGACCTCACGCTTTCAAGGCTAATTTCAGAGTTTTAGAGCACTAAAAATAAATGCTGAAATGGAATATGCATGCTGAACAACTCACTACATCTTTAACATAGCAAAAGCAATGAAGCTGCAATGTTCGCAATCAGTGCAGTTCCCTGCTAAACAAATACAAACTTAATAAGGTAGTAACATCTGAACAACTTAAATGCATTCATCAGCTTTCTCACTTGATTGCTTTAGGCCTTTATGGACAGCCAGCTGAGCAGACAGGCTTGGCATAAGAGAGCTATCTATCCTTGTATGATTTGTTTAATCTCACTTTAAAAGAACAAAAATGGATTAAAAAAAAATTAGCAACTATTTTTTAAAGCTGTAATGTTCTTTACCTTACAAAAACATATAAAAGGATACTGATTTCTTTAAAGGCACATGATTTCTACCGTTATCAGTGTTATTTCTGTACATTCCAAATTGAATCAAAATTCAAAGTACTACTAGCTGTGCTTGCCACTTAGTTGATATGTCAGTAGGGTTAAGAGCCAAAGAGGACCAGCAGGTCTATATTAGGGCTACATATTTCACTTGCTTAGCTCCAAATCCATTAAATCACAGTTTTCCAGAATTGTATCAGCTTTGATGTCTTCAACAGTTACTGTCATTGCTTCTTATGATGGCTAGTCATATATTCTGATATGAATATGTACCTTATTCCTAATTTCTATCCAAATGGATTTAATTTCTAGCCATTGGCTCTTGAAACAATGCTAAATGAAAGTCTCTAATATCCCATTCTTTTGGGGAAACTACCTCAACTCAGTAAATATAACCAGGTTTAGACTGAACCGAGCTTGCGACAAGCTAGTTTGATTGCTTATTGCAAGTGAATTATCTGACAAGCATAGCTCTTCTGTTGGCTTACAAATCAATGCAGATTTTTGTTTTCAGAGTTACTCATAAATATTCAATCATGATTTTATGTGAACAAGTAATCTCTGATCTTCTCTCTGCTTCCTGATTGGAGAAATGAAGATTAATGAACAGGAGAAAAAAAAAACCCTTGTTCACAGAGAAACACTGTGGATACAATCATTACATAAACATTTCCGCAAATAACTATACTCTTCAAGTGGTGAACAATACTACAGAGAAAGTAAGCTGATACAGAATTGCTGATCAGAATTTGAATGAATGCTGTGAAAGTAATACAGCTCTTGTAATTACAGAGGAGTTAAATATGCTTTCATGACGACTGAATTTGGTCCATGAATTCTAAATGAACCAGTAGATGACTTCTATTAATGCAATACCATAATAAAATTATCAGTAGAACTAAAGAAATTATAAAGTGAATCTTCCATCTACTCTAATAAGTCCCTCCTCTAGCAGTTCATAGAGATCACAGAATTACTTGGGTTAGAAAGGACCTTAAGATCATCTAGTTCCAACCTCCCTGCCATGGGCAGAGACAACTTTCACTAAACTAGGCTGCTCCAAGGCCCATCCAACCTGGCTTTGAATACTGCCAGGGATGGGGCATTTACCACTTCTTTGCGCAACCTTTTCCAGTGCCTCACCACCCTAACAGGAAAGAATTTCTTCCTTATATCCAATCTAAACTTCTCCTGTTTAAGTCTGAACCCCTTACTCCTTGTCCTGTCACTACAGTCCCTGATGAAGAGTCGCTCTCCAGCATCCCTATAGCCCTCCCTTCAGATACTGGAAGGCTGCTATGAGGTCTCCATGCAGCCTTCTCTTCTCCAGGCTGAACTTTCTCAGACTGTCTTCATATAGGAGGTGCTCCAGTCCCCTGATCATCCTTGTGGACTTGCTCCAACAGCTTTATGTCCTTTTCATGTTGGGGAAACCAGAACTGCATACATAGTTAATCACGTACTGTCAAGAATTTGAGAATCAAAAATCTGACCTTCAGAAATTTAACTCTGATGAAGTATCAAATGAGAGAGCATAACATCAATCTAAAGAATGTTTAAACTGACAACCATAAGACAATTACTGCGACATTAATCTCCAAGTAGATATGTGTTATAGCAACTATGTTGCTTTTATGCTGAGTTTTTATTGTAATCAGCAATTGGTTTTAAAAACTGCTGATTGAAATACCCATTTGCAATGAGGCCACACATCTTTAAAATATGGATAACACTAGTAATTGCTACCTAATATGCAACTCTGATCTATTTCAAATTAATGTACTTAGAAAACATGAACTGCTCAAACACTGTTAGATTATGAGATACTGCAGGAACCCAACACAGCTGCTTTGTTTCTCCAAAAGCATTAATTAAAACCATTTTCCACTCAGCAGAGGAAAGCCCTGTCCTTTTCTGTCTGCATCTTGTATTTCCAAGATTAAAATCAGATAAGTATGGAAACCTGTACGCCTATTCCACCTGGCACAGAAAGACACTTAAGAGAAAAGCGTAAGTTATTTTCATTTATATTTCTATTTTGGAGGTTTTACTCCAAAAGCCCTTTGGCATCAACTCACTGGGTATATGTAACAGACTACTGTAAGCCTCTACTCCTGAACCGAACCAAATATGAAAGGCAGTGCTACCTTTAATCGGCTTAGTGTTCAACATGAAAAGCAGAGAGTCTGAATCCAAGATCTAGTGCCAGACTTACCATCTGAAACCTCAGCAGTATTCCCCCTTCATGTTTTCAAATATTTTGATGTTTTAACTTGTTGAAATCCTTTTGGCCAAAACTTTCTGTACAAAAAAATACTATAAAACAGTAAAAAAAGGAAGCTTTGAAATGTATGTGCATTTTTATTTCCCAGAGGAGAACAGCTTTGAACTATTGTGTAATATTCAGGCTAACAACTCTGATCTCTTCTAAATTAGAACACTTCATGAAAGCTTGAAATGCTCTGATAATTTTAAATTCTCAGACACTGCAGTTGCTCACAACAGTTTTTTCAGGAAGATTTTCTGTGCAGGTTTTTTTTTACTACAGATACTCTGGGCAAATTGCCTTCAAAAAGTGACCTGGGGAGTTCTCACAGGGACTGTCACAGGCTCAGACACCACAATCTCGATTTACAGAGAGAGAAAAAAATAATTCAAAAGAAGACATTAACTTTGAACAGCTCTTTTCCTGCATCAACCTCAACTACTTAACAAAACCTTTTGCAATGCACAGCAATACCAACTAACAGCTTTTCTTAAAACACAAAAAAATCCAATCCTCACCAACCCCCGAATACCAACCAACCAGCTGAAATCAAACAACCCCACAGCCAAACTGAAAAGGCCCCATTACTGTGAGCTGTGTGGTACAACAGAGGTGCAATTTATTAATCCTGTGGTTTCTGCACACAAACATTCTTTGTGCTCCCCAGCGTACTTCTCTGCACACTCCACAGTTTGCTTGCTACTATTTTCTGCTGACATGATGCATTATTCTCCTCTGCAGTGATGTGATGAAAGCTAAGTTTACCAGGCCTACATAAGTTACATCAGAATTTTTGCCAGTTGAAGTTTCTATTCTCTCTATGGAAATACTACATTACTAGGCAAAAGCTTTCTAACTGAACGTCTCTGACAGCACTTTCTGAGCTCCCCCTGACATTATTTCTGATAAGCATTTGCAATCTTTCCTCCCATGAAAGGTAAATTTATGCTTCTGTATCTTTTCAGCACATCGTGTAACACATGTAAAATTGCACCGGTACTTCTACTGTAAAATATTAAATAGTATAGCTATCTTAAAAGAACTCTTATCCATGCTCTGAGATGAGCATTTCTATGTTATTTAGAAGAATGAATGATTGAACAGCTACAGCATAGACAATTGTTTTTATTCATCTTATACTGTGTTGTCAGGGGGTTTATTTGCTTTTTCAAACACACATCATCTGTGGCCATAGCCCAGATACTTTTTACTCTTCTGCTGCATCTACCTGGTTAAAACAAGCAGTCATTTCTCACTCAGAAAAATGCTTACAGATTAGCAAAATTAATTTTAAATTACCTTTGTTTTCTTAGAGCCTTTATCACTCTAAGTTTTCAGGTAATTCAAGTCCCTAATTCTTTTGGTGCTAGATACTCTTTGCACTCAGAAGAATGGGACTACTTTTTGCATTCTTGCTTCTTAGCTTCAACTCAAGTCTTGGAACTGAATGTCAAGGCTACTACTTGCCAGATCACTGGTTTCAGCTTGTAGTAGTGTCTTCCTTTTTCATTATTCAAACCCACCATCAGCAGTGATCCTGCACACTAGACACGAGTATGGATTTCAAAAGCATCTAAGACATTTTTAAATCTTTTAATTCTAGGCCATCCTATCAAAACAAAGAAAAAACTTCTTTGAAACAGAGTACGTAAGTGCTGTATGCTCCCAAATGAGAAAATCAATGCTACTCTTAGGAAAAGATTGCTTTTCAACTATTTCATTTCACTATGGTTGGAATCTCAACTCCAAGCAATCAGTTCTCTCAACTGTCACAGGCATGCACAGTGTTCAATGTTTTTACACTACATAGCTTCAAACACAACACTAAATAATCAGCAATATCCATTCCATTATTTCCAAATTGAGGGAGGTAGAAGACATTTGCTCTGATCCAGTATGATGCAGCTGTACAGCTTTTTTGTTTTGTGTGTGTGGTTTTACTTTGGTATTTTCGGGGGGGGTGGGGTGGGGTTGTGTTTTGTTTTGCCTTTGTGGCTTGTTTTTTCGTTGTTTTTTTTTTGTTTGTTTGTTTGTTTGCTTTTGTTTGTTTGCTTTTGTCTTTTACCAGTGCAAGGGAACGCAGAAAAGATCTATCCTAGCCCTGAAACCTGAAGAAGGGCCTCTTGTGCTCAGTTTTTTGAATTCAAGTCTCTCTTACCCTGTGAACAGAGAATGACTTTCATGAAGTCGTAAAATGAAGAGACAGGTTCATCTCTGGTCCTGCTGTAATGAAAACCTAAGGTCAGTTGCAAAATCAAGTCAACAAATCACTCACCAGTCTATGCTCAGATGGCCCTAGTGATCAGATTTATATTTATACTTTTAGAAGTTAAAAATTGAACACCACTGATCTTCACTGCAAACAGACAACCCTGTTCAGTTTAAGTGAATCTCTCATACCAGGCAATAGATACTGAATTTGAATGAAGTAAGCAATACAGAAGACTGGGCAATGGTCATACTACACAACAGAAAGCCTCTTGGATCAAGCCACAGCGAGTACAGAAATAATTTACTCATAGCAAATGGTTCCGTACACAATTGCTCCAAAACTAGAAATCAGATTAAGTCTCTCTTTCTGAAACTTTGCACTGAAGTAAATAATGAGAATATGGTCAGAAACAAACTTAGGGAAAAATATTTTAAAAAAGAAAATAATACACAATGTGCAATGATACATTATTCACTCATGACATGCCTGCAAGAAGTAAGCGTTGCACTGCCTCTGCTAGGCCAAGGAAGGAGGCAGGCTTTGGAAATCTCTGAAACACTTGTGTAGCTCCCTGAGGCACCTGTCGTACAGTGTAAAGAGGCTGCAGCTTTGAAAAACTGTTTGCTGGATTTAGCTTCTCACGTATACACCAGAGAAACTCTCGGCCTTGAAAGGGACTACAAAAAACTAACAGCAGATTTTGCTGCCATTACAAACAAGGTCACAGTTTCTATTAACTTTGCTAGGAACAAAATCAGGATTTCTGCACTGAAAGAAATTAACAGAAATATAAATAGCCTCAATAAACTACTCAGCAGGAATGTCTTATATAAGACATAACGGCATGCAATAGCAAGCAGGCCCTTTACAGAATATGTTTAAAATATAAATTAGAATTCATTAATGCTTCTAACCATCCTTGGGAGGACATTTCACCAACTGTAACTGCATCTGCTTCCACTTGGGCCTGCACTGAACTCAGCAGCCTAGATTTAGATAAAAAAAAATAAGTGCTATTCTATTTCCAGAAGCAGCTACTGTGGAAATACCCTCCATGCTGTATGGGCATAAAGCTAGGGTTAGGCCCAGTGCTTAGATCATTCCACAAGACTTAGTGATAAAGGCAAAGGAAAACAATGAGCCTGGCTGTGCTCTGTCACATGCAGCCTCTGGAAGAATGCAGAGATGCACAGACCCCTGTGCAGGGACATGCAGAATAAGGCTGACCAGCTGAGCCATGCTCTTGATGCAGCTGCTTCACTTTGTATCACTAATGATGTCCTCACTGTGGCTGTACCAAGAGAGGAATAATGACCCTCTCTACTGCATGGTGTGAACTTTCACTGCAAAGCATCTGCACCGAGACCTAACTGGATAGTCTGTACATTTCAGTGTCTGTAGGTGTCTGCATACAGAAAATAATCATCTCAAATCAGGTAATTGCTAACTTCAGACCACCACTGTGGTAGCAGGTCCTTCAAAAGAAATAGTACTACACAGAGCAGGCAGATCAGACCATCTTACACACAGATGTGGAATGTGGCTCATATTTACCTTGAAGACAAACATGAACATCAGTCCCAAGTTTGCATATGACTTACAGGTGTTAAAACAGGTGCTGTGCTTCTTTTTATTGCTTAAAGTAAGACTCCCGAAAATGCTTATTGCTGACATTCCACCTTCAGGGCAGTGATTTTTCAAGTTTGATGGGTCTAATCATTAATCACATCAGCAGGCTTTGTTTTGTTCTTCCTTATTCCCTGACAACCACTGAAATATGCAGGTATCAGTGGCTTCTGGTTGTGGTGCCTTCTATTTAACTATTTTCTTGCACAGAATCTCAGTTTGCAACGCTTAGGTGTTTTACCCACACGCTTAAGAATATGCTCCTACCACTGAAAAACAGAAGACCTCTTGTTTTCTGAAATGTATTTCATAGTATTTTCTTAGAATGCTGTATTTCTGGCCTAGAATAATTACAATCTCACTGTAATTTCCAGCTGTAAGGAAAAAAAAAAACGTATCAATCCATAAACCAGCTCAGGATCTGAGCCAGCACAACTACAGGCTGTTCTTAAACTGCAAAAACTCCCTTAAAACTTTTCAGGACAGCAGTATTGAGGTGCTCTGTCAGCAGCAGCGGTGACTGTCAAGGAAAAGCAGCTGCAGCATTCAGTGTTTTAATGATTTATTCTTTTTAAGTAAAAACAGAAAGGTGACATGCAAAGCCTGACCTGTAGTAAATGACAGAATGACATTTTGTCTATGTCATGGTTTAACCCGAGCTGGCAGCTAAGCCCCAGGCTGTAGCTTGAGATAGGAGCAGTTTGATAATTGAAGTGTTTTGTTTGGTTAAGGAAAAAGGAAAGGAGAAACAAAGCCAAAGAGAGACAAGTGATGCGCAGGCAGTACGGCTGCTCACCACCTGCTGACTGATTTCCAGCCCATCCCTGAGCAGCAACCAGTGCCTCTCAGCCAACCTCCCCAAGTTTATATAGTGGGCATGACATGCTGTGGTATGGAATATCCTTTTGGCTAGTTTGGGTCAGGTGTCCTGTCTCTGCCTCCTCCTGGCTTCTTGTGCCCCTCCTCACTGACAGAGCATGAGAGGCTGAAAAATCCTTGACCAGAGTAAGCACTGCTCAGCAGCAACTCAACCACTGGTNTGCCTCCTCCTGGCTTCTTGTGCCCCTCCTCACTGACAGAGCATGAGAGGCTGAAAAATCCTTGACCAGAGTAAGCACTGCTCAGCAGCAACTCAACCACTGGTGTGTTATCAGCATTATTCTCAGACTAAAGCCAAAACACAGCACTGCACCAGCTGCTAGGAAGAAAATGAACTCTATCCCAGCCACAACCAGAACAGTCTATTTTTCACTTTATGAAATGGTACATAGTGCTTCTTGGTCAGGATACTTCACATACACAAAAGCCATTCCTAGTAAGGCTACTCTTTCTGCTTCAAAATCCCCTTAACACTCATTCTAACAAAGCACACAATTCTTCTCCCAGCTTTCGTGGCGCTGACAATTGTCCAATACAATGTGAATTTCATTAGGCACGGGAATCTAAAGAAAATTTTTAACACTGTCACAGACATTAAAATTAAACATCTTGACAGAGACGTTCATATTTGTAATGTTCCAATAACCTGAAGATCACACTAACTTTACCCTAGAGATGTTTAAATAATTAAACTGACAAATTTCTTCCTTTTTCCTCCCAAATTATTTGCAAAGCAATTTCAATGATTTTGATAATTTTCTGCTGAACATTTAGAATTGTTCCCTCCCCTGGGTTTTACAGTTTGGACTTACAACTGTACACTGTACGTTTTTACTGGAATATTACCATCCTTCAGTGACAGCCATTTTTAGTCATATAGATTTTAGTTACAAATTAAGAAATATCTGTGTATGAACAAGCACCATGCTAATACCTTCGATTGAAGAAAAAAACAGTTTTACAAAAAAATATATGAATAGCATTTTAAAAGGAGCACTCGTGAATCATACACAGAGTTTTTAGAAGTTCACTAGAGTTTTTGTAACTGTTTCCACTACTTCACACACTGTGCTTAGAATAGAACATTAGGCTTTCAGGTCAGAGTCTCACACAGTGTAAATGGCATAGCTCTACTGTTGGCCTGACTACACCCCCTTCAGCAGAGATGCAGTAATTCATATCAGATAGAGCTGTAGTCATTGGTTTCTGAGTGTCTGCTCTGCAGTTTCTTGCAAGAATATGAAAGAACATTAATGGGTGTCCCTTCTCACCTGCATTTCTTTTCTAGTCATTCTCCCAATCGAATCTTCTGACCCCAGTCCTCAATTTGAATGCCTCAAAATCTTACTGGTTTGTATTGACTTTCACATCCCTGGATAAGTTTTGTGGTTTAGCTTGAGAAAACTGATTGAGAAATCTATGAGCTAGAAGCTATTGAACAAGGGAACACAGAACTGCCCATTATCCCCTCAATCACAAGCACTTTTCAAGGTAAATCTATACTTAATATATCAATTCATTGACTGACGGTACTTGTTTATTATACAATAGGTAAAAAGTCTATAATAATGTTGTACTTCATTCTCTGCAAAGAATCTTACAAATCATCACTCAGGAGTAGTTTTAATTCAAGTGACATGCTGTCATCAGTCTTCCCTCAAGATTACAGGCCTAGTTAAACAGCAGACTTAAACAAAAAACATCCAGGCTCAGGCGGTTCCCAGAGCTAGTAAGAGAATGCAGTCAGGCCTGGGGCATGTACTTACTGCAACTACAAGCAACAACCTTTTCCATGCAAAACAGGACACTGCTGGAAATGGACTTTTAAGGCCTAATCATATGATTGAATTGTAGCTCAGTTTCAGTAAGCTCCAGAATTAAAACCGTACCTTTATCCTTGCATGCATAAGCCATTTAAA
The DNA here is from genome assembly GCA_002631895.1 of Agapornis roseicollis. NCBI lineage: Eukaryota > Metazoa > Chordata > Aves > Psittaciformes > Psittacidae > Agapornis > Agapornis roseicollis. The sequence continues at coordinate 74,755 of NDXB01018062.1, forward strand.
AAAAAAACCAAACAAAACCCCCACTACCTCACATGAGGTTATGTACTGTTTTGCCACTACTATTCTTCTGTCTTCCCTTCTTTATCTCCTCTTGCTTTCTCCCCTATTGCCAGTTCACCTAATCTCCCAATTTTGCTGTTTCCCTCTATCATTCCACTGAAGGGGGCTGCTTCCTCAACACCCCCAGCTGTCTCCAGTTGTTCTCTTTGACTGAGAACAATTGAGGACTCTTGTGCTTTGCGCCTGAGCTGTTCTCATGCAATTAAAGCAACATGATTTCTACCACCACTGAACACTGTAGTAGGAACCCATTTTAGCTGTTAAGTATTTTACCAAGTTCATTTACTATGTTAACTTTATTAATAGATGCAGAAGTCTGTTTTGTTCAGCTATTCTGAGAAGCAGCAGAACTGCACAGCAGGAGAGGCTTGATGTGACAGGATAAGACATACTCTAAAAGCCACTTCCAAATGGTTGGCCATCAGCACATCAAAGGTACCAAACTCACCTTATGGCCTTGACATCAAGCACATCATGCTCTGTAGCCATGGTGGCAATGAGAAGTAATGAACAGGTGCTCAGGTGTGGTAGTGATGTTCCCACTGATGAGTCTAGGGAGTTGTGTCAACATACAGTATGTTGCTGCATGGGTGGGAGTAGTAACAACAGTGTTGATTTTGGACTGGTAGTGACTAAAGGCAGAAATGAAGGATGTGATGCTTTGGAAGCAATATAGTTCAGCAGCAAAATCTGGGGAGGATGAGCAACTTAGGAAGTTATGCTCCTTGAACTGAATTTAATTATGAAGCCACACATGATGTTCCTGATACCGTCCGCAAAAAAACAGAGCATGGATTTTTAACATCCACTATGCAGTTCCCTTTCTGTTGACTTCAGTGATTTCTTCCATATAACATGCTAAAAGGAAACAGTGGCCATATGTACACTTACATTATCTGATGTCAAACACCTCATCTAAGCTATTTTCCATGCAAAAACATGAAAATCCAATACCATCTGAAAGAGGTTAGTGAGAAATGAAGGAAGTTACCTGATTTAGAAGAGAGGCTACAGCAGTAACTAAAACCAGTAACTTAAACCAATAACTTAAACTGCATATGAGGGGATGGTTCCTGGCAGCCAGATATACTAATGCACATCTAGATTCAATTGTGCAAAGCCCTCCATATGGCAGCTCTAAAACCATACATGGTAAGCAGCAAGAGTAAAACTTTGTACCAGAGCTAAGAACAGCATTACCAAAATCCTCAGTCAACCCTCTGACATGCAGTCAGGGTACTCATCCTTTTAACTAACCTGTTTTGACAGAGATGGCCAGGTGGGCAAAGGAACCCTCTATATATACCATATCACCACTACTAGAATAGAATTAGCATCTCACCTATATCTTTTGAGGATACCAGCAAGTTCATTAAGATTCAAAGGAATATTTATTCAAATATTTCCAGTATGCTAGAGGAAAAGTAAATGGCTGCAGCTCTGTTTAAGCAAGAGATGCAATAGGTGCAGTGGAAATCTTACAGAAGTATGCCAAATAATGTTTGTTAGTGCCTTTCCCGTTAATACAATAATCCTTTACATAGAAAAAGTTTACTCCTCTTTTAAAGAAAGTTTTTGTGCATTATCTTGCTCATATATAGGACTTCTGGGGGGTTGTTTTCTACATCATTAGCTACAAAATTACATACATAGTAATGGGAAGGAGACACAAACATTGTAATTATGAAAGGAGCAGAATCTTGTCAAGGAAAGTTTTCCTTGTCTTTTTTCCCTCTGTTGTTTATTTGCCATCTCATTTATACAGA
>NDXB01018063.1:0-101761 GCA_002631895.1 Agapornis roseicollis
AGAAAGGGGGGTTGAGTGAGTGAACGAGCTGCGTGGTTGGCTGGGTTTAAACCACGACACCATTATAAGTAAGCTGCTTAATGATGACCTGTGCTAGTGCAAATTATATCACTTAATTGCTTGCATTAATGTTGTAAGAAGCCTCAGATCCACAAGATGAGCATCCATGGAGCTACAAGCAAGAAAAAAGTGCTTCAATCTAGTGAAAGATGTCTGTAAGCAATGGGTTGCCTCCCGTGTTAGTGACATGCGCTTACCAACGGGAGGTTGCCATCTGGAGAAACCTAAAAGGCATCCCCCCTTTCCCTCTTCTTTTGCTAATGAGAGTAGAACATGTTGTTAAGGTAAAGAGCTAGACTTACAGCATATAGCCCAGGGAAGAATAAAATAACTTCCTGCTGTTTGCTGTGTTGGTAGGTAATGCCATTTATGCAGTGGGAGATACTTCTGAACAGAGAGATTCACGTGTTGTCCTGACCCATGGGTGAGTACATAAGGAGTTTAGTCTGAAGGTCCTAGGTGTTCACAATGTTAAACAGTGATGCTGGGAAGAGTTTTCAGATCTGATTTCCATGTATTTGAACATTGGAGACTTTCAGATGGAACACACAGAAAAACTGTCATTAAATCCCAGTATTTATGTCATTCTGTTTCTTTATGGGTTTTCTCCCAGGGTAACTAAATAGTTCCTGTACTTCCCAAATTATTCTTGTTTGTGTAACCTTCAGTAAAGTGGTTTTGAAAGGTTAAATGTTGTTGTCATGGAGGTAGCATTGCTCTCCTTAGGAGCAGGCAATTGTAAGAATTGATATAGCGTATTTAACTACAGTGTTTTTATAAATCTTTGCCTGTACTGAAAGCTGTGCATAGATCATTAAAATAGTGATAACTAAGAGGAAGGCTTCAGTACAAAATGTTACATTAAATGCATCAGATATTTCATTAATCTCTTTAATTGCCACCTTTCTTAGTGATTTTATTGAAATTTTTTTCCTGAAGAGACAGTGTCTTGCCTTCACTGGGTGAAATACTGGAGAAATACTGGTTGGCCAATTTGCTTTATTGTTCCCATTCCACTGTCATTAGAGCTGGATAGGAAATGAATGTCCTGCTCTGTCAAATGCTTCAAGAATTCAGACTTCTTACCCTGAAGAAGAAAGTTGTGGAACTTTTCTTATTAAAAAAGAAACCCTACCTCACAACATGAATGAAAGCACTCACATGGTATGTGAGATCTCTTTTCAAGTTCCCGTTTTGCAATTTTTCACTTCATTGGGTTATTTTAAATGTAGAGTGATCTCTCCTGTCTTTTCCTTATCTCAACACAAGAAATTTTTCAAAGTGGAAGTTTTATTGATCATTAATTTTCCTGCAGCTGCTCCTCATGTTTCAGCAGATAACTCTGGACCAGAACCAGCTGTTGTTCCCTGGCTTCAGTCCAAAATTTCCCCTGAAAATAAATAAATAAAACCTCTGTCTCTCCCATACTACGGACTCCATACACATAAAAGGGAAGAAACATCTGGCTGTATAATATGAAATATGCAGAAAGCTAAAGTTTTGATATTAATTGTGTGTTTTCCTTCTTAGCATGCATAGTTTAAAAAACCTCTGTTGTGGCTTTTACTGTGGTTGTTGTACTATCCCACCCTGGAATATCTATCAAAATCCTAAAAAAGGCTACATGAGAAGAGAACCTGGAAAGACACTTTTCTACAACTTACAAGAAGCAAACTTTCTATGAAGAAATTAATAAGATTCATCTTTCTTACAGCAAATAGTGAATGCCTCCTTCTTAGGAACCATCGGAATCTGTAGCTTGCACACACTGTTTCCACAAAATTGTCCAGTGTGCTAAATGCATCAGGTCTTGCTTCATTGAAATAAATTTTTGTTTCCCTTCTCCAGATATTCTCTCTCTTTTTGTTTGTTTGGTTGGTTTGGGGTTTTTTAATTCATTTAGCTAGGAAGTGCTCATCAGCTCCTCTCAAACCTGAAAGGCAGTTCTGTTTCAAATAGTGTTAATGGAACATCACACAAAGAACTGTGCTTCAGAGTTGGTATCATAATGGGTCAACTTTCTGCTTAGAATAGCATGCTGTTGAGATTTTTGAACTATAAGATGGTTCTACCATTTCAAATAGCTTGTATTGGTTCCAAATATGTCTGTAGGAAAATGGCCCTTTAGTAAAAGTGATTGGATTTGAAATTCTTTAGAATTGGCAGGTAGCCATCACTGAGGGCAGAAAAATGTTAATTGGCAAAGGTCTTGTCCATAGGAGGGAATTGTAACTGATGTGTTCTTGGCTAGGTAACTACCCAGATAAGATTTAGGCATGGCAGGGACAAACATGCTTTGTATAGTAGTAATGTGAAATAACAAAGATTGTATAAATACAATGAGAAATCATTTGAGAAATAATCATTTCTCAAGCTTTGTAAGTTTACAGGGGAATCAGGAACTCCTTTTGGAGTCTTATGAAGCAATTTACTTGAATAATTAAAACTACTTAATTGTATATTTAGTGAATATGTATAGCCATAGAATGGTTTGAATTGGAAGAGGCCTTAAAGATTATCTAGTTCCGACCCCCCTGCCATGGGCAGGGACATCTTCCACTAGACCAGGTTGCTCAAAGCCCCATACAACCCGGCCTTTAATATTGCCAGGGAAGGGGCATCCACAATTTCTCTGGGCAACCTGTTCCAGTGTCTCACCACCTTCACAGGAAAGAACTTCTTCCTAATATCTAATCTAAATCTACTCTTTGAAGTTTGAAACCATTGTGCTTTGTCCTTTGCCCTGTCACTACAGGACTAGTAAAAAGTCTCTCTCAATTTTTCTTATAAGCCCCCTTTATATATTGACAGGCTGTGATATGGTCTCCCTTGTAGATTAATCGAAGGGTGTATTGTGGAAATGTCAAGTCTGTTTCCCAAGCCATTGTTAGGACACTCCACAGAAAGGTAAACATGGATTTCTCTCTTGTAGGCATAGTTCCAAGTTGCTATATTTTTGAGCATAACAACCCTAGCATCTCTCTGTAAGCCTGTATAAATCATTTCCAGGGGACAATTCTTCCCATTCCACTGAGACTCTGGAGGTGTCTCTTTCCATATCATTAGGCAACTAAATAAAAGGAAATAGGTTAAGCATAAGCCGAAGTCTACAAATATGAGAGCAATTTGATGATTATTAATAATGGCTGAAGTTCACTCTTAATGGACCAATATGAAGTCTATATACTAGTTATGTGCAGGTTGTGTTCACTCAGGCGGCACATAAGCAGTTATCAGGTCTGTACATAGGCCTAAATTTCATACAGTTTGAAGTGCTATTTGTTAGGCACCTGAATTCTCTTTTTTCCCATTTTATATCTCACTTATTCATTTGAAGTTGTAATTTTTTTCAGGTGGAGAGGAATAGTCTTTATTGCTGATGCAATTGGTTTTTTATTGTTATTCTTGGCACACAGCTGTTTAACTGGTTTGAATGAACAGTAGTTGCAGGGCCTGATAAGTAGGATGACTGTCATAAAGAGTCATTTAGTGCTTTGCTTTCACAAAGCACAAACTCCCTTTGATTCACATTAAAAGGATAAGGTCTGGATTTTTCCCTGGAGTAACTCAGAGAAAAATGCTGCCTGTTATGAAAGTGTGTCTTTTGTATTTAATTAATTGCTTGAAGATTTTACTTGTAAGCCCATTGTAGGATTTGTACAATCCCATTTAGTCCACCCTTGTTTCTGAAACTCTTCTGTTATATATGTCTGTGGAAACTTTCTGTTTCTCACATATCTTTGTGATGAGAAACTTGGCACTGAACGCTGCTTGCAAGGTGAGACTATATTGATTTAGACAGTGGTTTAATGCTTTCAGGACCTTTCTGACTCCAGTGCTTCCTCATATTCTGTCAGCTTTTTAAAGTGATGCTGAACACTGTGCAGATGTTCTAATTTTGTTCACCCCATCAATACTTGCATGATTTCTTCCAAGACTGCACATGATAAAATGGATTTTCCTCTGTTTTGTGTTGTCCATTCAACAAGCATTTGTTACGTTTATGTGTATGTTTTTCATAACCTTATCTCGGGCTTCTGTTTTGATTGTCAAATAACATCCTGTTGCTTGTAAACTTGCTCAGTTCACACTCTTTTCCAGATCATTAGTTAAGACATCAGGCAGTAGCTGCATCCTTAGGCACTGTGCAGTTAATCTGGTGAAAAAGTGAATGAAGCCTAAAACCTGTATTCCCACTTTTTTGCCTACATGAGTGACAATGGCAGAACTTGCTTCAGCTGGGAAGGCAGCTGAAAAAAATCTTCTTTTCCCTGTAGACTCTACCATTTGTTGAAATTTGAATGAGTTTGGATAAAAAAAATTATGTTGCGAGCAGCTGTGGTGGCATCAGGATCTCAGAGTGGTTCCAAGAAACCTGTAGGAGTTGCAGGACTGGAGACCATGTATGAGTGTTCCCTATGGTTACAGAGCCATACACTTGTGACCTGGAGTCTGACCGCCCTAGACTGCCACTGGTAGGCAGCTGAGAGCTTGGGTGGGAGGTGAAGGTGGGCTGATGCTGACCCTGCTTCATTGCAAAAGAGCTACTTAATACCCATACTTAAGTACCAGAGCCCAATGTGAGACATTCCCTTCTGTAGTTCATCTTACCCCTCAGATACATGTAGGCACCTTGCAGAGGGAATGGGTTGGGGTTTGGAGGGAGAGAATTTGTGAGCAGATGGTGAAAAATGGGATCAGATATCAAAATCCCAGGATAGGAGTCCCAGCTGATCAATCTGAACAAAAAGAAGTGTTCCATTAGTTGGAAGGAGAGGGTTATATCTAGTCCAATTTGGCAAGGGAGATCTACTTACTTTTCAGCATGTTGCTGAGGCAGCTTCTGAAGAAGTCATTCTTGGAGACCTATCTCCCCTCTTAGGTTTGTCTTTAATTATGAACAGTAGAAATATGCTGGGGTACCTTTGGAAAGCGGTATGAGGGATGCTGGAATGCTCTGTGCTTGTTCACTGAAGATCAAAAGCAAATTCTGTGCACGTTTCAAGGCAGGAGCATGCCTAGTTGGTTGCATATGCCTCAAATGCTGCAGTCCTACCTTGCAATTCACTGTGTTAAGTGCAGCCTAAACCTCCTATATGCAAGCCCCTTTGTATCTCCCTTCTTCCCTCCACCAAAACAGCCTTCATACCTCTTGAACCTGAATTTCAAATATATTTCAGCAAAATCCCAGGAGGACTTTCAGTGCTAAGCACATTTACTTTATTGCTCGTAAAAATTACTCTGCTTATAACTCTTGGCATCACATTTTGGTTTCTCAGCCCTGCATCACATTAGCAAGGAGTTGTCAGATTGTGCTTAGCTATTGGGTGCTCCTATTTTGCTGCTAAATTTTGGGTCTCCAAGTTTATAGAAGAAATTCTGGCTTTACTCCCTAAATACACAGTTTTACACTCCATGATCCTCAGTTTTATCCTGCCTATTTTACTCTTATCCCATCTGTATAATGCTCTGATCTTCTGCATTGCCTTTGAATCTTGTAATATGCTCTAGTTTCATTAACATGTTTTCATTTTCTTGTACCAAGGTCATTCATGAAAGTATTAAATAAAATCAGTTCCAAGGTTCCAAGCTTGAACAAGCCTTAATTGGTTGTGCAGGGTATGTTTTGTAGATAAACAAAGGGCACAGCACACATCTTCATGGGAGCAAATCAGCCTAATCCTGGTGACCTATGTAGACTTATACTGGTTATTCAGAGGATGCTGCTTCGTTTCAGTCTTTTGTCCTGCACACAAATAGAAAAAGAATCCCTTGTCCTATGGCCTAAGTAGCTTTATAAGGACAATGATATATGGTTTGGAAGAAGACCAATTTCGTGGCCTTCTACGATGGGACTATGGAACTGATGGACAGCAGTAGAGCAGTTGACATCATCTACCTGGACTTGTGCAAAGCATTCGACACTGTCCCACACGACATCCTTGTCTCTAAACTGGAGAGACATCAATTTGATAGGTGGGGCACTCGGTGGATAAGGAACTGGCTGGGTGGCGCACTCAAAGAGTTATGGTCAGTGGCTGGGGAGGGACTCTTCATTAGGGACTGTAGTGACAGGACAAGGGCTAATGGGTTCAAACTTAAACAGGGGAGGTTTAGATTGGATATAAGGAAGAAATTCTTTCCTGTGAGGGTGGTGAGGCACTGGAATGGGTTGCCCAAGGAAGTTGTGAGTGCTCCATCCCTGGCAGTGTTCAAGGCCAGGTTGGACAGAGCCTTGGGTGGCATGGTTTAGTGAGAGGTGTTCCTGCTTATGGCAGGGGGGTTGGAACAAGATGATCTTAAGGTTCTTTCCAACCCTAACTATTCTATGATTCTGTGATTCTATAAGCATGGTTGGACAGATAACACTGGTGTTGATGTGGAGGCAGGACAGAAATACTAGTGTCTTACTGCTGAGTGCATTTTGCAGCAAATTTTAAGTTAAAAAAAAGTGAGTGTCTTGTGTGGATGTGGGAAGAGGCAGTGGATACATGAGCTGAGTGCCCTGAATAGCCAGGTAAGGAGCCTTATAGAAATGCCGTGTGTTCTTGGGGCATAGAGGAAGAAATACATTGTGCTCCTGGAATGACTCAAACAGCCGCTTGTGAAAAACAGATATGTCTTTGTATAAAGCATTAGTCAAGCTTATTGCATGTCTTCTTGTGTATGGAATGCTATTGTCATGATTCACGTGTACCTTTTACCTTATGTGCAGAATTAATTGCAATTTCTGTGGAATAGAAAGATATTTTTTGATGATTCTTTTTTGTATTTAGCAAGGAGTACATAGAGCTAAACACTGAGCAAAATTATTCAGCATCTGGAAAGCAGTTAGGATTATTAAAGCCCACTGTCTCCAGGAGGGTTATATGCCTCTCCATGATTCCCAAGAGCTGTTGTGCTGTAATGTATTGACCCTACCTTCTTCAGTCTCTCTTTTTATTATACTGATGCTCTAGGGAAACACAAAGGAGAAAACCAAGAAGTTACTTTCTAACTTGCAGGCATTAACTCCGTGCAGATGTCCTTTAGTCTTTTCCTCAGGTTTGGGTCTTCATTCTCACAGATTCTTTCCAGATTTAAACAAATATGAAGATAAAAGGATTTCATGTTCCCAAATTTTTGCTGGTCCTCTGAGCCTGTTGTATAAAAGTGGTGCTTTTCTGGTAACTGGAGAAGCTTATTAAACATGGCATAGATTTTTAGATATCCAGGGAAGGAGCAGAAAGGTGGAAGGCTGTTAACTGGAGAGAGGCAGCTTAACTGGAGAGAGGGGGTGTGTGTCTCTGTTAGGAAGGTCTATGTCTGCTTTTGGTATGGGGTAGCAAAGCGTATGAGAGGCAAATTGGTAAGCGGGCACCCTCAGGGCTGTCTTCAGTTTGAAGGCTGTCACTGTCAAGCTTATAGCCAGCAGGCAAAATCAGATTTCCTTTTCAATGAAGGTAAGGATGGAAGAGGAAAAGTACATTCTATTCTTTCAGAACACTGGCCCAGACTAGACACAAGCACACTCCCAGTATGCGCACCATCAAAGAGCTGTGTCGATGCGAAGTCTCCATGCTAACAGAGAGCACTGCTTTTGGCATAAGTTCATTTAATTCCAGCCGGTCAGCATGAAGCACACTGCAAAATGACAGGAAAGCTGCAGAGAATTCCCTATAGCAACTGTCAAAATTGCTTCTCTTTGGCAAGTGTCTGCATAGCCTAAGCTCAGCAATTTCCATCATAACAATAATTTATGCTGTCTCAAAGCTGAGGGCATCAATTAAACTGTAAGCCAGCAATATGTCTCTAGAAGATTTTCCCCCTTATTCAGTTCAGTAAGCACTGTTAGAATAAAAGAACTTTTCCTTCCAACTGATGTGGTTTTCCTTTAGCTGTAGATTTATTCCACTGACGTAATGCCTTATCATTTGGGCAATCAGCTCAGTGGAGGAGGAGGTAACAAACTTTATCAGTGATCTTGATGAGGGGATTGAGTGCACCCTCAGTATGTTTACAGACAACACCAAGTTGGCTGGGAGTGTTGATCTGCTGGAGGGTAGGAAGGCTCCACAGAGGGATCTGGACAGCCTGTATCAATGGGCTGTGGTCAGTGGTATAAAGTTCAACAAGGCTCAGTGCCAGGTCCTCCACTTGGCCCATAACAACCCCATGCAATGCTACAGGCTTGTGGAAGAGTGGCTGGAAAGCTACTGGTGGAAAAGGACCTGAGGGTGTTGGTTGACAGCAGCTGAACACGATCCAGCTTATGCCCAGACAGCCAAGAAGGCCAACAGCATCCTGGCTTGTATCAGAAACAATGCAGCCAGCAGGGCCAGGGCAGTGATCAGCCCCCTGTACTGGGCACTGGTGAGGCTGCACATCAAATCCTGTGTCCAGTTCTGGGGCTGTTGTGGTTTAATCCCATGTCGTGGTTTAAAACCAGCCATGCAACTCATTCACTCACTCAGCCCCCCTTTCTTGCCCTCCCCCTGCTCCCAGAGGGATGGGGAGAAGAATCAAAAGAATGCAACTCCCACAGGTTGAGATAAGAACAGTTCAGTAACTAAGGTATAACACAAATCACTGCTGCTACCACCAATAATAATGATAAAGAAAATAACAAGGGAAGAGAATACAGCATCTCACCACCAGCTGACCAATAACTTGCCCCACCCAGCCCAACCGAGCACTGACCAATACCTAGTCCAACCCTGCAGTGCCTAGCCCTTCTGAGTAATTCTCAGTTACATCCTGGGCATGACGTGCTATGGTATGGAATACCTCTTTGGTCAGTTTGGGTCAGGTGTCCTGTCCCTGCTTCCTCTCTGCCTCCTCTATTCCCTGGCAGAGCATGAGGCTCACAAAGTCCTCAGTCAGAGTAAACATCAGTATTATCAGCTCTGTTCCAGACTGAAAGTCAAAACACAGTGCTGCACCAGCTACTAAGAAGGAGAAAAATTGACTGCTACTGCTAAACCCAGGACACCCGAGATGGCAACTCAGCCCCACTGGTGGGATGGGGAAGAGTATCAAGAGGGTGAAAGTGAGAAAACTTGACGGTTGAGATAAAGACAGGTTAATAGGTCAAGCAAAAGCTGTGCACACCAGTGGAGCAGAATAAGGAATTCACTCGCTACTTCCCCTCAGCAGGCAGGTTTTCAGGAAAGCAGAGCTCCATCACACGTAAAGGTTACTTAGGAAGACAAAGCAACATCACTCTGAACATCACCCCTTTCCTTCTCCTTCCCCCAGCTCTATATGCTGAACATGACACCATGTGGTCTGGAATATCCCTTGGGTCAGCTGGGGTCAGCCATCCTGGCTGTGTCCCCTCCCAACTCCTTGTGCACCTCCAGCCCACTCACTGGTTGGGTAAGGAGCAGAAAAGGCCTTGACTCTGTGTAAGCACTGCTCAGCAGTAACTAAAACATCCCTGTATTATCAACACCGTTTCTAGCACAAATCCAAAACATAGCCCCATACTAGCTATGGTGAAGAAAATGAACACTACCCCAACTAAAACCAGCACACTCTCCACCCCTGATCACTTTGGACTAGACCATCGGGTTTAACTTTGCAATGAACATTTTCCCTTGGCCCTGCACTGGCTTGGGCTTATCCACAGGGATGTACCTGCTCCAAGAGCAGCCTTACCTATCAGCCACAGTCTTCAGAGGTATACCTGCTGTGTCTCAGACTTATCCACAGCCACAGTCACTTTGTGGTGTACCTGCTTTGTCATGGTCTTACCCATAGCCACAGTCCTTTCAGAAGTAAATCTGCTCCAACATGGCCTTACCCATGGCTGCAGTCCTTCCAGAGGTCTACCTTCTATGTCACGTGTGATGAAAACACACTTCAAGGTGCTCCAGCTTAACTTCATGCACAGCTACTGATGCTTCATGGTATACCTGCTGTGGTTTGGACTTATCCACAGCCACAGGTGCTTTTAGGTATGTCGTCTCCAGTGCAGACTTCTCCTTGGGCCAAAATCCCTTCAGAAGTATGCCTGCCACGGCACAGGCAACCATGGCCACAGATGCTCTGGGATATTCTGCTCATGGACTCACCCATGGGTCACAGTCTCTGACTTGAGTTTACATGGGAATTCCAGCCTGTCCAGTAATAGAATAGAAACAGCAGTGATGCCCTGACCATCTGTCTGCTATACCAAAACATCCCATGCACAGCACAGTATAATGATAAGTGGTACAACAGTACAGCCAGCAGTGAAAGCCAAAAGCAGCCACTAACAAGCACTAGACTAATATACAGCAAGGCAAGCAAGCACCATGGCAAGCATAGCAGCCTGCTAATTAATAGCTAACCAGCAATAACAGGTATGAATTTGATCTAGCACATTCCAAACTAATCTATCATTATCTCAAACCCTTCAAGCCCCACACTGGTTGTGGTTTAACTTCATCCAGCAACTTAGCACTACACATCCACTCACTCAATCCCCACCCTCCCCATGGGACTGGGAGGAGAACTGGTAAAAAAGTAAAGCTCGTGGGTTGAGATAAGAACAGTTTAATAATTGAACTAAAGTAAAATATAATTATAAGTCTGATTATATTTTGTAATGAAAATTATATATAGTAATGAAAAGGAAAAGAGAGAGAGAGGAATAAAACCTGAGAAATAAAAGAGATGCACAATACAATTGCTCACTACCTGTGGACTAATGCCCAGCCTATCATCAGTCAATGGCTCCTGGCCAGCTTCCCCCAGTTTAAGAAAATTATCCCAGTCAAAACCGTGACAGGGGCCCTCACTGCAGGAAAGACATTCAGATGCTGGAGTGTGTCCAAAGAAGAGCAACGAAGCTGGTGAAGGGCCTAACACAAGTCCTACAAAGAATGGTTGAGGGAACTGGGGTTGCTTAGTCTGTAGAAAGCTCAGGGGAGGACTTTATCACTCTCTGCAACTACCTGAAAAGAGCTTGTAGTGAGGCAGGTGTTGGTCTCTCCTGCCAAATAACAAGTAATGGGACAAGAGGTAACAGCCTCAAGCTGTGCCAGAGGAGGTTTAGGTTGGACATTTGGAAAACATTCTTCACTAGAAGGGTTGTCATGCATTGGAACAGGCTGTGCAAGGAAGTGATTGAGTCACCATCCTGGGAAGTATTTAAAAGAGGGGTGTAGATGTGGTTTGGGACATGTTTTAGTGGTGGACTTGGCAGTGCTGTGTTGATGGTTGGGCTCAGTGTTCTTAAAGGTTTTTTCAATCTAAATGATTCTGTTATCCTATGACAGATATGGGAGGGTGTTCTGGGGGGATGGGGCAGATTTCTTGTCTGCAATATTATTCGTTTTGAAGAGTGGTATTTCTATCAGTGTAATGTATCATCAAATATCCTTTGGAATGGCTACTTCCCATCTACAAGGCAGAGCAATGCTCCAGCTGAGATTCAGAGAGAACTGGACCAATCAGGTCTTCAGTAATAGGTAATTGGTAGCCTTGTTACCTTTTCTTGATGCCATGGTACCATTCTTGCAGCCTATCTCTATTTCCTTTATTTTTATTACAATGAGGGTGCTAACTACTACTGTATCCCTCATCTGCTTTTTCTAGCACTGACTGCTTGCTAATGATGTGGCTCAGAGTGTCTTCTCAAAAGATCATCAGCTCCAGGCTTCAATATGGCATTGTGGTGGTAAATCAGCTTGCTGCCAGCTAGAATACTGAAGACCCACCCTGGGCTGTTTGCCAGAGCACAGGAAGGCAGGTAATGGCTGCAGTAAAAAGTAGGTAGCTGGCAAAATAAATTAGGATGTCAGCAGCAGAATGTGGGGTATATTTAGAGGAAGAATGCATCTACTGTTATCCTGAAAGGGTTAGACTCCTCCAGCAGCTTACTGAATCTGCCTCCAAACTCAGTTTAAAACAGTTTGGAATAAGTAACATTACTTTTAGGGGCAAGCCGAGTTAATGATAGCCTGCAAGCTGTCCTGTGATGATCCTCAGTGCAGACAAGGATGACATTCTTCCTTCGATAGTCTTGATCTCTCTCTTGGTTCAGAAGTCCAGAAGGGAGGAGGTGGAAAAGCTTGTTATTCCTTAGTTTGAGCCACACCTGAATGTTCAGTATTGTCCTTTTTCATTCCTGATTAGTGTTTAAGCTCTAGTCCCACTGTTGTACCAGTCCTTGGATTTAAGCTGTTCTTTGAGCGCCCTGGAGAAGGGGTTGCTATTCCCAGCTAGACATGGTTACTATAGTTCATTGTGTATTGAACGTTCATATCAATGCTATTGAACTCAGAGCAAGTTTGTGAAATGCACTATACATAACTCCTATTCTTCTGCCATCCATCCAGCTGGAGTTCAGTGTGGAAAGGGAAAGACAGGAAGTCCTCTCCTGGCACATCCCTTACTGCAGGAGATCACTTTTGTTCCATTTCCCCACATTCTTTGCATTCTTCGGTCTGGGTCTGGAGATCCAGCCAGACCATGAGCCTCCTACAACACTACAGGCCTGAGGCACAAGGATGAACCTTCGGGAATGTTCAAGTGCAGGAGAAGGGGGAGTGTATCTTGTGGACCATCTCACTCTTTCCACTGAAATATTAGGGATCTGTCCCAGAGGGAGCACTGGGGTCGAATATCCTGTGTTCAAATCAATGTCCTTTCAATTGTGTGGGGAGAAAAAGTTCCCTTTCCATGGTAAAAAAGGCAGGACCAGCAGTAGATTTGGTTCCTGAACTCAGGATGTCATATTATCTACCTTCCCATGTGAATTTTGCCATTTGTGTTCCACCAAATCTGAGCAGAAGCTTCCTAGCACACTTCCAGGAGGATGTGACACACATTTTAAGGTACACTGAAGGCAGTATACTTTGTATATACAGTAATGGGCTCATTCCTATTTCAGTTGCAAGTTTTCACTGCCAAATAGTTTGGGAGTAGCTTAGTTCCTCCAGTAATGCAGGTATATAGCTGCTAGGTCAGATCTGCCCTGAATGATGTTTGCTTTCACCAAGCATTTGTCCTTTGAAGCATTTATTAAAGGGAAACACTTATTTTGTGATGCCCAGCAAAGGACAAAATGAACATGAGCCGGTTTCAGTGTGCGCTTGCAGCCCAGAAAGCCAACCGTATCCTGGGCTGCATCCAAAGGAGCGTGACCAGCAGGTCGAAGGAGGTGATCCTGCCCCTCTACTCTGCTCTTGTGAGACCTCACCTGCAGTATTGTGTGCAGTTCTGGTGTCCTCAACATAAAAAGGACATGGAGCTGTTGGAACAAGTCCAGAGGAGGACCACGAGGATGATCAGGGGACTGGAGCACCTCCTGTATGAAGACAGGCTGGGAAANCAACATAAAAATGGAGCTGTTGGAACAAGTCCAGAGGAGGACCACGAGGATGATCAGGGGACTGGAGCACCTCCTGTATGAAGACAGGCTGGGAAAGTTGGGGCTGTTCAGGCTGGAGAAGAGAAGGCTGAGTGGAGACGTCATAGCAGCCTTCCAGTATCTGAAGGGGCCCTATAGGGATGCTGGGGAGGGACTCTTCATTGGGGACTGTAGTGACAGGACAAGGGGTAACAGGTTCAAACTTAAACAGGAGAGGTTTAGATTGGGTATACGGAAGAAATTCTTTCCTGTGAGGGTGGTGAGGCACTGGAATGGGTTGCCCAAGGAGGTTGTGAATGCTCCATTCCTGGCAGTGTTCAAGACCAGGTTGGATGAAGCCTTGGGTGACATGGTTTAGTGTGAGGTGTCCCTGCTTATGGCAGGGGGGTTGGAACGAGATGATCTTAAGGTCCTTTCCAACCCTAACTATTCTATAATTCTATGACAGACTGAGAATCCACGACAACCTGCTCTAAGCCAGCTTTTGAGCTGAAAGGAGGAATATGGCCACAACACTGCATCCCACCATTAGGGAAAATAAAGTTGAGAATACTGCTTTTTCCTGCTCAAAGAAAGCAAAATGAAACAGAAGCCTCTCAGGCTTTTGTATCAACCTAACTGACTAGAAATCTGGACTTTATAGCTGACATCTAACCTCTGTCAAAGCATTTCAAGGATGTGCATCATGCCTGTTAAAGGCATTATAATCCTGGTAACAGAACTTGCACTACCCTTGCCACAAAGGCAGTTTTCCTTCTGTTCTCATTCTACATCATGAGGGAGGCTGAGCCCATGTTAAAACTCGCAGTCTGGTGGTGAAAGTGCCTGCTTTGCTGAATGTGTCATTTAGCTCTTAAGAGACTATAAGCAATTCAAAGGCAATAATGTAAGGTGGGGTCACGTGTTTCAAGCATTGCTGTGCAACAGGCAGTGATGCCCTGCACATAGTATCTTTGGGAAG
This sequence comes from Agapornis roseicollis, assembly GCA_002631895.1. Classification (NCBI taxonomy): domain Eukaryota; kingdom Metazoa; phylum Chordata; class Aves; order Psittaciformes; family Psittacidae; genus Agapornis; species Agapornis roseicollis. Next base: position 14,361 of record NDXB01018063.1, read on the forward strand.
CTCCTATCACTTTGTCATCTTGACTGTATCCCTGTGGGTATGTGGTTACTGCTGTATTTATTTATGCAGTCCCTGTTCATCTCAGCCCTTTCCAGAGGTACAGAAGCTGGAGAGAGCATTAGGATCTTCCTAATGAACCAGTGTTTGGAGCATAATAGAGCACTTCATTTATGCACGTAGGAAAGCTTTGCTTACCCTGCACAGCTGTAGAAACAGGAGGCTATTTGATACAGCCCCTGCTCTCATATCTTCCACTGCCTGGATGTCACTTAAGTGCCACTAATAACCTCCAGCCCAAAGAAGTATCACGCTTCTCTCACAGATTTTTGAACCTTTGGTTCATTAACCCCTGCTTCAAGCACTGCGTGAGAGCTTCTTAAAACTGAACAGTAAACATCTAAGTTATATTCCAGCACTTGGTTTAATTTCTTTCCTTTTGCACTTAATGCAACGTTTTTCTTTTGTTTAAAGTCCGCCTGTTTTTTTGGTGTATGCCCACACAATGTGAAGTGTTTGAGATTGCTGTGTGACAGATACTTAAAATATTTATATTGCAAGCCAAAAACTGGCATATAACTCATCTTTTTAGCTGAAATCCTGAAGCACTGGTTGAGCCTTAGGCCTGAAACACTGCTCAGCTCTTTTTCAAGTTTACAAGTTCAGCTTTCACCAATAGATCTACAGTTCCTAAATGTTACAACTGCTTCAGTTTCTTAAAAAATGAGGAGATTGTGTTAACTGATGTTATGCTGTTTAGACTCTTCATTCCTTGTTAAATACCTCAAAAGCATCACTAAAGGCTGTGGGAGCTGGGCATTTACTCAGGTGCACTGGCTGATGGACTGACATCATGCGGGAAAGCCATGCTAAGTCAAGCCAAGCCACAAGGGAAGAACATTTCACCCTGCAGATCCTTGTAGCAGGTCCTTTCCTAGGGCACAACTTGTTGTTTACAACAAAGGAAATATTACAGTTATAACACAGTCCCTGGGGGGCACTTTCCTGTCTCCATTAACAGGAAGAAATAAGACACACCTTCCATGTGACCTGAGAAACTGCTTTCTGACGCACCACACAGAGCTGAGGTAGGCAGATGCACCAAACCCATCCCCAGGCTGCTGCTCCATCCTGTAAAAAGCTGCAGCATTTCTTAACACATCTGAGCTCCTGGAGCCTGGGATGTCAAAAAGCAATGTGATGCTTTTGAAGATCCTACCAGGCCCCTGTCTGATCCAGAGGTCATGTATTGCTGTGTGTGTTGAAATCAGAAGAGCAATCCTTCTGGATGAATTGAAAGCAGTGCTGCACACTGATATGGATATGCTGCCTATTTATAATGCGGATTGTTTCCTACCAGTTGCAAACTAGAGCTCTGCTTCACGGAGATGCTGCACAAGCCCTTGAAGCACTTTGGCTTAGGTGCCAGCTGGTGCTGATACAGTCTTGTGAGGGGGTCTCAGTTTGCAGGAGGGGTTTCCAATGGGACAGCAATTCCTCTGGATTATAAATTGTGTCCTTAGGTTGGTCTCCAAATTCAGAGTTGTGTTACTGAAAATATTTCATCAGTATAGCTGCATCTCAATTTTGATGACAACTAATATGTCAGAAGTGCTGAGCGTCCATGATTCCTGGGCTTCCAGCAGCTCAGTTCTGAGTGTCAATCTATGTATTTAACTATAATTATTCTGCATTTGTTATGCACACCATGAAATGTTTTTCACTAAAGCTCTTTTGCTAACAGTAGTTCAAGTTAAGTTGTAGTGCTTTTTACACCAAGCATTTTGTTCAGAACTTGCTTTTGATAAATACTAAGCAATTTGAAGGAAGAAAACATCTTCTTTCCGTTCTTTCAAGATCACAGCCATGCTGTCGGGCCTACAAGTGGACTACAGGGGAGTCCTACACCTTGACTTCTGGAGGTTGCTGGATCCCACTGCCTGCAGCAAGGCTCTGAGAGAGATGCTCTGGTCAGTCAGGCAACAGCAACAGAACCCTCACCTAAAACAAACATCCAAAATACACCAGTTAAATACTCTTGCAGAATAATGCCCAGCTCTGATCAACAGATGTGAGCAAAACAACAGCAAAGGGGAAAAGCCTGAGAAGGATTCTCCAAAGGTGGTGGCTTGAAATCTGCCCTTATGTAACTTGTTGAAGTCACCAAATATGACCTAGTTCCAGCAAACTCATTCAATTTTTATTCTATAAATAGTTTTCTCTCTCCAGTGGCATGAGTTTAAGGTAATAGTGGTTTGGCAGTTTGCAGGGAAAAACCAGAGTGGTCTGCCAGTTTGCTGCGAGGGAGGAGCAGAGGGGTGGTAAAACACGCTGCAACTCATTCCCGCTGGAGCCTACTGACTTAAGGTTTGAACTTAACCCCTTTGTGGGATTCAGCATGTGCAGTTGTTCAGGAAACATGGGAAAGCCCAGACCTCAGGGGAGGCTGCTTTTCCCAGCGTCCTGCCTGCCAGTGTGACTCAGCTCTGGAGCCTCCACTGCTCTCCCCATGCAACACCTCGGCAGGAGATCCCTGGTTTTATTCACACTGGTTCCTGCATAGTTTTTCAAATGGGGAAAAACACCCTAATTGTTTTGCTTTGTTCTTATGGTTGTCCCTTACAACTTGCATTCCCAGCTCAGTTCTGTGCTGCTAACTGGAAATGCAGAGTTAAAGGAGGCAGTACTGAAGTTACTAAAGCAGCCAGGCAGGAAAGAGAGAACAATGGCTTGGATAAAAAACATTCCCCTGAACAGAAATGGATAACCAGGCTGAGAGGGATGAAGGGGGATCCCTGAGCTCCAGCCCCTTTCTGGGCGGCTGCTTTGGGAATGCTGCAGAGAGGGGGGCAAGCTGAACTGCAAGCATAGAAGCTCCAGAGCAGGGGAGGGAGTTGGGGCTGCCAGGGTGTGTCAGCGGGAAGCTGGAGATGGAGGTGGAGGGAGCTGGCTGCGAGCGATGCCGGCTTCCCCTGCGACCCCCGAGGATGAGCAAACGCGACTTGGCTGGGCTGGGAACAGACAGGATACGTGTAGGTAAGGGAATGTGCTGGGAGGGTATGTGTGTGCCCTGGGGGGTTTGCACCTTGGCATGTGTCACTTTGATTTCTAGTGGGGATGAATAAAAAAAGGTTAAGTTACAGGTTCATAGCAATTGACTTGTGGGAAGCAAACCTTTTTCTGAGAGAGCTGAGGTAGCTGTAGTTGTCACAGGTTAGTGTGAGCCTTGGCAACCCCACCAGGAGAGAAGGGACATGGGCCACTCTGCTCACTGAGTGTCCCTGCTGAGACTCCAGGAGAGAAAACTGCTCTCCTGTGCCCAGCAGTCCATGACAGCACCACATTTTCATTGATTGCTTACTGTTGTGCATCTTCAGTTCAAATATTGCACAGACACATCAATCATCCCTGCCTCTGTGGAGGATACCCCAGTGGGAGGTCCTTGAAGGGCAAGCTCAAGTTGCAGACCTGCTTTGTGTCACTGACACAACTGTGTGTGCAAAGCAAGGACACCGAGGGGTGGCCTGACCCCAACGTACCTCTGTGTACAGTGTGTGCTCGCTTACACAACAGGGAGAGCCTGCAGGGCTGATGCTCCTTCCCACCACCTCAGGTGCAGCTAGCCCTTTGTTTTCATGAATGTACCACCCTTACACATGAAAAGGAATATCCTCTCCAGGAGACGCCTGAAAGGACCAAACGAGGACAAAGAAATCTCTCAAGATTTTTCTAACAGGAGCCTTTCATGGGTGTCCCTGCCATGACAGGAATGGGATTCACTGTTCAGGAAGTCACAAGACCAGTGCTCATCTCCCACAGTTATGCCTGGGTTTGCTTGTGTCCTCATGTACTAACATGGCCCAGGTGATCCACAAAGCATGCCAATTGTTCTGGTATGCCTCGTCTTCTTCCTCGTTCCAAAAGTGTTTTGCTGTTGCATTTCAGTCCTCCTGTGCTTTGCCTTAGGATCTCACCTCCCCTTAATAGTGTTTTCTGCACCAGGACAGGGCATTGTTATGGTTGTCTAGTGTTCCATCTATGGAATGTCCATGTAGTGGGGGACCTGTATGATGCCTGTGGAAACAGGATTCATTGGCTCATCAGCTGGCCCAGGTTTTGCCTTTTGTCTCTTGCCCACCATGGATGCTCTGTATGACCTATTTGCTTGTAAGGCTGGTCATGGGGAAAAGGCCATCTCCCAGGACAGTGTCCTGCATTGCCAGGGTGCAGTCTTGGCTAGGCACTTCTACTCATACAGGAAATGGAAGCCCTGTTCTTAAATGTCTTAAGAGTGAGGTGATTTCTATTAGTAAAACTTTCTGAGGTCCTTCACCATTTGTCTTTCCTCATTTTCATTCACTGTGCAGAAAACATTATTTTTCTTTTAAGAAGATAAGGAATATGTGTGTTGTTAATTAACAAATGTATTAAATATTTCATCAAGGAAAGTGTTTTAAGAGGCACTCCTGGTTTCATGCACTATTTACTTACAATAGCTTAGGTGAAAAGAGTTGCTTGAGGGAAAAAATGATATTCTTATGCCAAGACTCTCAGCCCAAGTCATTACATTGACTTGGCCATGACCCTGATCAGAAGAGTAGTGAAATTAGTTCATAAATTGACTTTTACATCAACAACCTGATGAATGAGTAGAGTCCCTAGACTTTAAAGACAGTGCGTGACACTATTGTGCAGAAGTTGTTTGATAATAATAATGATGTTCTGGCCACCTTTTTGTGCAAATAATTAAAAATTGCCATATGGACTGTGCCCTGAATGTGAAATGAAACCTGGCATGTGGAATGAAACAAAGGCAGTGCTGAACTTCAAAAGCATTTCTCATTAGATCCTCATTTGGGGTAAATTGCATGTGATACACTGACTTCTTTATGCCTGTGTTTGGTATGTCTATATGGAAGTTGATGGTGGTTTAGGCTGTGTTTATACATTTAGATATGACTTAACATTATGCCATTTACATACAGAGTACAGTACATGGGAATACAGGCTGCTCTTTGTAGGCTCATAAATTGGCAGTGAGCTTGTAGGTCTGATGCAATGTACCTGTGATCAGGGACAGCTGAATCAGGATTGAAAGTGAGCTGTCAGAGAAGATGTCATGAAACCAGGCTCAGCCTACAGTGCCAGCTCATCTAACCTTTGCCTGCAGGGGAAAAAGGTGGGGATGTGTTTTCTCTTCTCTGGTGGTTTAGTGTCTAAAATGACTGCATTAGTGCCTGAGAAAATGAGAAATAAAAAGCAACCTGCTTCTATCTTGCTTTTCCTCCACAAATCAAATTGTGTTTTTTGAGGATTACAGTCCTACAGATTAAGTGGTTTAACATCAAAGAATTCTGTTGGAAGTTGTGAAATGAAAAGGGGAGAAAGGAAATTTCTTTCTTCTGAACCAAAAATTGTTGTCCTCCTTCTTGGCCTTACAGAGAGGATAATTCAGATGCAATTGGCTTGTTCCCCTCTCACAGGCAGCAGCACAAATCAATAACTGTACCAGGGTCAGCACTCATCTGCATGGGAAGTCAGACCACTGTAATTATAGATATATTGCTGCAGTTATACCATATAATCTCCCATGTGGATCCTCTTGTTACAGGATAAAAAGTGACTTTCTTTCGGCTTAGTTTAAAGTACCTCTTAAGAAACATCAACTGTGTTGAAAATGGCCACAGTTGATATTGGAAAAGAAATGCTTACCTGGGGAATTAGGTTGCCAGCATGATTAATTAAATTTGCACCTTCCTTTATACTTGTGTAATTCCCCTTATCCATGGTTAGTGTCGGGTTCAAGGCAGTGTTAACCCTTCTCACAGCCTTTTTAAACTTCTGTGGAGAGTCTGCTGCTAATGAGCTGTCCTGAGAACCTTATTTCTGACATTTTAACACGAAGGTCCTTTCTGCTGCTGCGCCAGGGTGGCCAGAGCCAGAAGTGGCTGGTGTAATCACATCCCTGAGACCTCAAAGCAGTGGACAGTGTCCAGCAAACATCATTGTTGCAGGTTTTACATCCTTGGTTTTTTGTGCTTGGTACAAAAAATGAAATCGTGGTCCCACTGGTGCCAATGGCAGGAATCAGAGCTGGAGGATTTTGCTCAGAGAGCAGAGCAGCTCTCCAAGTGTTACCTTTGTCTCAGTTCCCAGCCCTGGGCTCACTCTGTCAAGCAACAGTTTTCTTCTAAAAGAATTAGTGATTTCAGTAAATCTTAGTTTTACCAGCTCCAGTAGGATATAGCCATATGCACAGAAACTTGCTCAACTGTCTGCACGAAGGCTGAGCTTGGGTTGGTAATAAGGACTGATTTTTAGCCCCAGGGCCATTTGATTGTTTGTCATGACCTGCTGCACCTCAGAAACCAGAATGATCCCACTTCCATTTCTCAATCTGACTGGCAAAAAAGATGCCATATTGTCAAATATTGTAGGCATCAGAAGGTGGCTGAGGGGCTGCTCTTCAGCAAATCCACTTTGGCTGGCAGTGACCTGCCTGGGGGACAGAGCACTGGGAAGAGCCCACTGTTGGAAGTGCTTCCATTTTGTGTGAGTTGATGCCTTTTTGTTCTGTTTAAAGGCAAACCAAAATAAAATGTCTATTCTTTCTGTGATTATTAAATAGATGCGTTCCTGGGTTTATTCCATCAAAAAATTAAATCCTGTGGTTTTTGCTTAGTGTACGCAAACCTATGAAGCCCTGGGTTAGAAAGGAGTGCAAAATGTCTTCAAAAATCACTGAAAGCACTGTGAGTAAAGAAAAACCAAGAAATATCTGCTGCCTTCCAACTTGGTTATATGAAAGTTCAACACCTGAAATCTGAGGTCAGAAATCTGCCTCCTGCATTCTAGGGTTCTGACAGGTTTAAATAGGATCTGCAATGACCATCACTGAATAGGAGACCTGTATTTTATTTTTATCATTTGGTTTTTTTCGGAAGTGTGTGAAATTACACTGTCACTGAGCCAGTGCCTTACTCTATGTAAAGATGTTAAAACATGAATCTCACTTTCTCCATAAGGAAGTGCACCAAAATCCTCTCTTGATTTCTTTGGTGGAGGACAACACACCCTGCATAGGGATGATCCCAGCTTAGAAATGGTGCCATAAACACAGATCTCAGGTCAGTTGGGTGCTGACATATACAGTCAGGGTGGGATCAGGTTGGGTTTTGACACAGCTTTCTCTCATCTGAATAGTAGAAAGGTGAGGCAAACTGAAGCATATTCCTTGCATTACTCCCAAATCACATATCCACATCCTTATAGGGTAGCTACAGAGCAGTTTCCCATACAAGATGACACTGCTCCAGTGTGCATCCCAACTGGAACAGTTTCTGGGCTCAGAATTCTCTTTCTCAGCATCCAGCTAGCTTAAAACCCCATAACTCTGCAAATAGAGCCCAAAGGTCTTACTGCATGAGACCTGATCTGTAAATTCAGTGATGAGTATGTATGGTGCAATGCAGGCTTGCTCTTTGGCTGTGATTTTTTAGAGACATGGAAACAGCTCCGCAAGTCCTTAGGAGTATGTCCCCTTCTGCTCCAAACTACAATGAAATTCTTTGACCTTGTCTTCACTGATAAAAGCACACATCAGGGATAGGGAAGATGCACACTTGGAGAATGAATATGCCATACTCTTCCTAGAGAGGAGGAAGAGCGTCACAGCTGATGGGTGTCGAACACCTCTGCATGTTATTACATGGATAGATGATGTACAGGAATGTACAGTAATGTGCCTTTCCCTACAGTTTGTGTCCATTACTTTTCCCTTGAGGGGTTGCTACAAACTAGACTTGCTTCCTTGGTACTTTGAAATCATTTTATTGACCTGATATGTTTGGCATGCAGAGGTGATACTGCTGATCTGAGTCACTCCCGTGGATGAGGTAATGCTGTTGATGGCTTCCCTACGTGTTGGGGCAGTGGTGGCTGCTCTCCTCTGTAGCGGTAATCCAGAGGCAGTGCAGCTGGTCATGAGAGGGCTGCTCCTCCTTCCAGACTTCAGTCCTGCAAGAGGCTACTACACTTTCCTGTTCTTCATTAACCCCATTTCTTCAGGCTTTCTTTATGCTTTCTTCTCCATACATCCTGTAGGTAAATGCCACATTAGCATTGCTGATCAGCAGGGACACAGATTACTAGTAAATCAAGGCTTCCTTCTTCCACTGCTTGTAAGCATCTCCCTGCACAATAGGTCCTTCCTACCCTCTCTACAGGGTCAAAGCTCCCACCATGCACCAGGAGGAAGCTTTGGCCAGTGGCAGCTCCACGTGTCACATTGCTCTATGTCGGCAGGGAGACCTTTTTCCTTTGGGGGTGCCCATACTATCCTTGCTTCCAGTAAGCAACTGCCTCCTTCTACCTATGCCTTCATCCCTCTGCATTCCTCTGTGTCCCCCTGCACATCTGGGTGGCCAGAGTGAAGTGCTGAGCCAGAGAGTGGCTGCCTGTTCCTCCTGCTTCTGCCTCATTGGGGAACAGCCAAATCTGACAAAGCATGTCTGAATGGACGCTGTGCCCACTCTGTTTGCTCAGAGGCCATTTATACTGTGTGTCCTGTATATTTTCTGTACTTACGTTGCCCCTGGCTCAAGTGCCATTCAGCTGGAACAGGCAGGTTTGCCTCCAGTGCAGTAGTGTACATATAGCCCTGATAGAGGTGGCACAGAGAGCATGCATCTGGGGGGAATGCCCAGGTGCTCAGGCAGGCCACCAAACGTGGAGTTCTATTTATTTTTTAAACGTAAATTTTATATTACATTATGTATTTTATAAAATGCATTTATATTTTATATTGCTCCCAGCTCTCCTCCCCTCTGGCTAGCAGCAATCCCCTCTGGCAGGATGCAGCCCCAGCAGCAGGATGTGAGAAGGGGCTACAGAGCACTCTGAGGACTTCATGGCCAGTCAGTTCTTATCTGCTCTCACGAAGCTGACAAAAGCAGGCATAAAGCTATAAAGTGAGCATAAACCTGGTATTATCTGATCCAACTAATTCAATATAAATGTAATTACATGTTGGTATCATATCTAGATTGTATACATACCAGTGGTTTATCTCTTATTGCACAAATATTATGTTGACAATCACATAACTGCAGCCACAAGTTCTCATAAAGAAATGGTCTTTGCCAGGACTGATGGCTACAGGAGATGGTGCTGATGCTGTTCTGTGGTATGAAGGCCTATCAGAAGAAGGATGTCACTTCTGGCACCTCAGGGGACTGAATGAGTTTTTAAGAATCATAGAATCATATAGGTTGGAAAAGACCTTTATGATCATCAAGTCTGTCAAGCTGGCACTGCCAATTCGACCACTACACCATGTCCCTAACTGTCACATGTACACATCTTTAAAATACCTCCAGGGATGGGGACTCAAGCACCTCCCTGGGCAGCTTGTTCCAAGGCTTGACAACCATTTTGGTGAAGTTTTTCCTAGTGTCTGATCTAAACCTCCCCTGGCACAAATTGAGGCCATTTTTAATTAAAGGTATTTCTCATCACTGTAAATAGTAATTTGTCTCTGTAAGCACACCACCATTGCATCCCTCATGCTCAGCTGCCATTCACCGTCACTACTTTCAAAAGAGATAGCTAGGATACAAATTTGTGAGGATGAGCATTCCTATAGATATAAGTCTTCCAATGCATGAACAAAGAGGAGGTTTTTGAAGATGCTGCATCTTTGAAGTAGGTAGTGTCATGGGCTCATAGAAGATGCAGTCACGGGGTGCGAATGGTCTACAAAAATACCTAAATACCTGTACCCTCCCCAGACTGTTCAGAAATCATCTGCTAAGTTTTATCAGAACACTAAAGAAGCTGAAGCAACAGTCACTAACCTTCAAACCTTTGATTTAAGTGGAGAAACGTACTGGAAAGGCTGTGTAATTCCACATCTAGCTTTATAATAGAAACACCCACATTCACTTGAGACCAGTGGTACTTGCTTGTCTGAAATCTTCAGATTTCTTATGCATGCTGTGACATTTCCCTTCCAGTTAATGGCATTAATCCTACGCTGGGATTGCCTTGGCTTGTTGCTGGGACGCTCTTCTGCCCAGCCTTTTGCTACAGTTGAACAAATGAATACTTTGTGGTATGCAAAACTTGCCATTTGGGTATTAGTTTTGCTATATGCTTTTTTCTTAAATTCCAGCACCACTTTTCTCTCTCTTCCTCTCTTTTGTGGGTTACTTTCTGTATAGCACAAGCCCATCTGCATTTAGTCGGATGAGCAGGAACTGCGGGCATGCAACAGTACATGATCCCTTCTATTACATAATTAAATTGCCATAATGTATATGACTTAGGAGTATGTCTGAACAAGTTGCTATGAATCATACATTTTTCAGCCTGAAACTGCCCTATTTAGCTTTTATTAATCATTTCACCGTTCCTACATTTTGAAGGAAAGCTTCCCTTTGCTTCAACTCCAAAAGCAAAAAGATGGGAAGGGTGAAGATGTTTCTAGCTCAGTTATTCTAGTGAAATATGAACATAAGGTAAATTACATCACGTGCAGTTGAGATCAGAATCTGGCGCAGTGTCTCTGTTGCCCATGATAGGAAGTTTCTTCAGTCCCAAGCTAGTGAACCATCAACAAGCAAGTAGGTGGCTAATTGTTGTAGTTCAACATCTCCAGTGTTTTTTGGGAACAGATCTGTGGGGTGAGTGGATGTTTTTAAAAAACTGGTCCTTAAATCTGTTATTTTCTTCTTCTGCCAGTTACCACTTGATCAAAATAAAGCTAAAACAAAACAAACAAAAAAAGTCCTGTTCTGAACAAATCCCTCCTTGTCTTCAGAAGGATCTTACTCAGAGTAAAATCCATCTTGCCTTTATCAGGAGTTCTGTTTGATCAGAAAATGAGGATCCTGCCGAAAACATGGCAGAGATTTGGCAAGAATGAAATGCGAGAAGACAATGGTAAAGGTAAAAAAGGGCCAACATCTGCATATTTAGTCTGTGTAGAACTTCATCTTCACTGGAGTTAATTTAGCTTTCACATGCAGCTAAGGGCAGAGCTTTGTGCATGAGTGTCTGAGTTTTTCCAGTCTGGTTCAAGTTTATAGCAAGTAGACAGGATAGCTGAATTGCTGCGTCTGTGGAGCAGGAGCGCGCGTGAGTCAGAAGTGACACATACCACTCCACCCGGTTAAAACGGCCCCTGCCACAGCATTTGGGAAAGCAGGGTGTCTGATGGGTTTGTGCGCTGCTCTGCCCCAGCACCAGCCTCAGGGAGGGTCTTATGTCTGGATCACCAGCCAGTAGATCATTTGTTGGGATTGCTTACCCTGTGGGTCACAGTGGGGTCTCACTGGTTCTCCCCACAAAAGTCAGCATCAAAAGGCAACGCGTGTTTCAGGCTGGACACTCGCTTTTCTGTAGATTTTGGTGATTCACGCTCCTTGCTTTGTTTCTGCGCCATTTCTGCTGTGTCAACAGCAGCACAGCAGTTGTATCTAAGGGACATCTTATTACCAAAGCAAATTTTGTACTGAATGAGTAATTGAATCTCTGCAACGTGTTTTAGAGTCAGGCTTGCAAAATCTCTGGTGTAGTGAAGGGACAGAATGCCATACAAAGGGAAGACAGAGTGCAGTCCTGCCCTGCAGAGTGACAAGGTAGTGAATGCACATATTTTGATGAGAATTTAATGTTCTCTGTCTTGCAAGATGTACTCGTGGCGCTGCCTACATAGGTTCAGCCTCTTTTTCCACATTGCAGCATGGAGACTGCATGGAATGAATAGCAAATGCCATGTTATTCCTCCTGGTTTCACAAAGCAGAAAAAAGTAGCAGTTTGGAAGGGAAGGGGAGTCTTTGTCATGCAGATTGAAGTGCTTGCATTCATACAGGCAGAGACTTCGTTGGCACAGTCTGCATCTTCCTGCAGCTTTTCTTCTTCGACTAGAAGATTCACCAATTATTTCTCTTACCTTCTTAGTACAGGTGTCCAGCATGAGCTTACGTTTCATTCAGAGACTACATTAACTGCACAACGGTTCTAGTTATAAATTATTTACTTGAGAGCACAATTAGCAAAATCTAGGTGGTGTGAAAAGAGAGATCACCTTTGCTCTCAGTGGTTATGACAATATTTTCCTCTTGCACAGCACACAGTTGTGATCCCCAGGTTGTAAATGTACAAAACCTTGTAAATGTACAAATGTCCTGACTTTTAGGCTGCTTTTACTGCATAACAAAAGTAGAAAATATTATTACATTGCATAGTGTCCTCAAACTGTATGCCTGCATGTACAATATTAATGGCAATAAAGCAGGCTTGTACCCGTCCTGAGATAGTTAAAGAAAGGAAATCCTTGCTGGAAGCTGGTGATGGGAATGGCCTTCTCCAACTACACAGAAGTAAATGTGGCCTGCATCTTGCTTCACAGGGATTTACCGTTTCAACATAGCTGTTTGGACATACCTGCTGCAAGATATCCTGGCATCTATTGACTTTAGCTAAAGCTGAAAGTGCTCATCACTTCTGAAACCATCAAGTTCTGAGGAGCAAAATTTCAGATGCAGTCAAGAATCCTAAGGATTCATACCTCAAGGATGCTAATTACTACAGAAAATCTGGCAAACTATAAACCCGTAGGGGGGTCATAGGTGCAGAAGCAGGAGGACAACCCTAGAGGTCAGTCCTATTTTCCTGTTCCACACTCAGCCTGTGCACCAGCTCTGTTGCTCTGTCTCCCACTGCAATAGTGATTGCTTAGGCATTTACTCCATACAATGGTGTCCCTTGAGAGCTGTAACACATGCAAAACCAGGGGGACTGTCTGAGTTTTTTGTTCTGGACAGCTTTTCAAATTATTTTAACAACAAGTTTTTGGTGTAATTCCAATGCATACAAAATCATACAAACTACTATAATAAAATGGACACTATGATTCAGCACCTTTGTTTTGATTCTCACTGTAAGTTTTTCACCCTGGTAGCCCAGATACTAGCTTTCTGGATGTTGCCTAAGCTGCTTTTTCTTAGGATATTCATTAATTTCCATCTCATACTAAACACCCCTCAGTTTAGAGCAAGAAGTACTGGACAAAGAAGTCATGCTTTACTTTTGCAGAGATGAAGAACCACTCTATACTGTCACATTTCTTTTTTACAGTGTAAAACTACATAACCCTTTTTAGAGGAGGATGCTTCTTCATTTATCTGGATCTTTACAGCTTGTGAGCAGTTCAGGGCAGAAATAAATGAGATGGAACTATAGGAACTAAGAGCCATGATTTTCCCTACTGTGTATTTTTTAGAACATTGAATTGCTCACTGAAAAGGATTTGAACAAGACATGCAGGTAGGTGCAGCTGAAAAACTATGGCACCAGTTTAAGTACCGTATCCTGAAGTCAGGTGTTTACCCTCAAAGCAGAAGCATGTGGCTTCAGCAGTCTGCAACAGGAGAGCAACCAACCAGCCAGCCATGGAGCCCAGTACTAGAAAACCAGTCTGGATCAGTGTCAGCTCAAGTCAGAATAATAGTTATGCCGGGGGCATTTGTAGGCAACATTTTATTTCAGTCAAATGTTTCTTCAATTATTCCAAAGCATGCCTTTCTATTTTTATCACTACTGATCAACCAAAACAAATCAGTTTGTATGTTTAATTAAAGATCTTCCCATTGAATTGGTTTTCAGCAAGACTCTAATTTTTAGCTCCCAGGACAGCTGAAACACCTGCCTTGTAGCAGTTCCTTTTGCTTAATATGCACAGATGTCCTGGAATGCAACAGGATAAGGATTTGTGGGAACTTACCTTGTAGGTGTAAGTAACAGTTCTTTTATTGGCTCTTTCTTTCATAAAAATAACATAAAGAAAAGTAAGTCAAGGGAACATTATTTCTTAGAAAGGGTGGGGAATCTAACCCAACCCTGTGAAATGCAGAGCTTCTCCCTCTGTATTGGGTAAGCTTTGGACTAAGTGCCAGACTGTTTGCTGCAAAATGCAGCACTTTGTGAAGGCATCCCTGACACCACAGCTTGATTTGGTGCTGGAACTGCCTTACAGATCGATACCCCAAACTGTTTTGTCAACAACCTCTCTGTCGATAAGGATCATGATCCTGTTGCCATTTGCATTTCCAGGCTGTAGCTGGGAACTGCTGAGTTGAGAGACTCAACTCAACAGTGGATAACAGTGGAGAGAATGGTACCAACAGTGTGATGGTGAGGAGGGCTGGGGCAGCACTGGGCAGCCCCACTGATGCTCCAGGGCTGCCACCCTAAGGATGCAGCATCCTCCGCAGGCATTACACAGCAGGTCTGAGGACTAAATAAATGGACAGTTATGCAGTTTCATACAGTTTCAAGGCATACTCTTTCATGCAAATTTTTAATAACCAAATTTGCTTACTTGCAACTGGGTTGCTCACAGCCACAAACAGTCTTCAAAAGCAATACGAATTTTATGCAGCTGAAGGCAGCCCTAATGACTGAAGTTATTACTCCTGCTTCAGGGAATGATCAGCAAAAACCTTCCCTGCACACTGCTGGCAGCCTGCCTCATTTCTGGCCAGCAGGATCACTGCTTTTGAAGTATGAGACTGAGTTACTTGGAAAGAGTATGGGGCTCCGCAGAGTCTCATCTCACCCCAGGTTTATTGCACAGGCAGTGGACTGGAAAGATTGTTAACACCAACTGAATGTGCTGTGATTGGTGTGGCTCATCTGCAGGCTCTGAGGCCTGTTTGCACCATGCTGGGGTTTTCAGGTCCTTGCTATGCAGTGTGCTACCCTTTCCAAAGTGAAGCTTGTTACCTAGGAAAGGAAATTTATTAAACTTCAAGAGGATTGTGGATTAGACTGAAGAAAGGCTTCCACTCTGAGATTATGAAGATTCTCCTAAGGCCCATTCAGTCCATAACAGGTTGTTTCCTACACACTGTATACTTAAAAGCAAGAAATAGATCCACAGCTTTCACCCTGCTCTGAAAAACAGACCCTAAAAAAGGCTTGCAACTAGTCATGAACTACCACAGTAATGCCAGGCCCACAGGAATGGGACCAGCTGGTCCTGGCTCTGCTCTGACACTGGGATTTGTGAGCTAAACCAGAACACCTAGAGGCTGCAAATCTGGGAGTTTCTTGTGAGTAAATGATGGAGTAAATCCCCAGAGAGACTCTTATACGTGGTCTGACCTTCAGCCAGGACTCATAAAGCATTAATAAATTCTCTGTGCAGCTTTTCTAAAGGGCTATGGTCTTCTCTACAGTGGCACAAAGCTCTTCCCTCTGCAGCTTCCCCCATTGATTCCTGTACTCCAGCTGGGGCTGGTGACTTGCTCTTCTAGCATTTTGGTTATTTTATCTGCTCAATGAGCAAGAGATGTCTGCCTCTCCCTCCTTATCAGAGACCATGAAATGCACTTGAGTATGGAGAGCTGGACTTAGAGTGCCAGAGAGCTGGTCTGTACACAGGGAGCCCTCCTATATTTACCCTAGAAGAGACAGCCAAGGAAGGCAGGACACATGCGAGTCTGCATGATGGTGCTCAGGGGGCTGAATTCCCTCAGTGTCTGTGTTTCAACGTGACTAGCAGTGGTATCTAAAGAGATGCAAACTGTGATTATATCTTGTGCCTGACACTGCAGAATAATGTCCATGTACAAAATGAAAAGCAAAGACAACCTTTCTTGAGACTATCTAGTTGTAATTATCTTTGGAACAGCAGAAAGGGATGAGAGATCGTGTTGTTTTTTTCTTTAATGGATGTCCTCCACTGAAGGACATTATCACAACAGTGGTTTGGCAGTGGAGGTGAATTGAAGCTGAAAGACTAGATGCTCAGGTGGTGTAAAATGACTTCAGCTTCATGGAAATCAATGGAACTTCATTGCTTTACCATTTACAATCTAATTCATAAGTCCCAACACCATGTCTGGTGTTTCTAACTGCTGCAATCACTCCTTCTCTTAAATAACACCTTTAGAGTGTTATGAAAGAATTTTCGCTAGGTTAAACAGACAGAAAATTAAATCCTTGTGAACTAACAGATTTAATACTCTGACTTATCTTAATTCAGTCCTTGGGCAGTTGGCTTTGGGAAAATGTTATGAGATTTTTTGGGGAGAGGATTTTAAACAAAAACCCAGCTGGATCACATAATCAGACCCTTCTTACTTAAAAACCCCCAAAACAACTGAACCCCTCCACTTTTGGTTTTAAAATTAATTACGTGATACAAACTCTTCTCATTTGCTGATATCTCAGAGCCAGCCCTGTGATAAGGGCTTACCTAATGCATTGGATTTTTTCCCAGACCATGTCTATCACATTCCATCAGTGCCTGAGGTGCTTCCAGTCCCCTTCTCTGCCTGGCTCAGCTGTGTTTGGTGGCTGAGGGGAGCAGAGGTAGAAGGTCTCAAAGCCTGGCAGTGTGTGCCTTATGTGTCACTGGCCCCTTGCCCAATGGCCATGACATCTTTTCCCATGGTCTCGTTATCACAGAATTTGGTGCACTTATAGGTTATTCCTCTGCCTTGTGTTTGCTTGATGTCACCTGGTTTTTACTCACTATCTCAGGTGAGGTTAGATTGTCTGTGACAGTCCTCAGTGCTGCCTTTCTCGTGGGTGGGAGACCCCATCACACAGAGCAGTCCAGTCTCATACTCTGTGTTATTGCTTTAAGCACTATACTGATGTAAGCTTGGTTGTCTCATCACTTTACCCCCAGATGATACCTGCCTTCATCAAACCTTGGCTGGGGTACAATGCTGTGCCAGGCTACCACTCTCAAATGCACTTTACAAAAATGTAACAGAAAGAGATTATTAGATTTCATATCCCTATTTTTCCTAAGAATCTGGTATTTTTCCTAAGAAGCTGGACGTGAGGGTCTCAGCGTACCTTGCACAGTTTGGAGCGGATGTCTTAACACAGATAACATTTGCACAACTCCAGTGAGCCACTTTTGGACCACGTGACCCTCAGAGACCCCTTTTCAACCCCAACTGTTCTGTGAACCTGCACTGAGTCTGGTGCTATAAATTTGCAGAAATGCAGTCACAACCTCCATGTAGCAGAGATCTTGATCCTCCATTGGGGTAAATGAAGTGGCTGTGCTGAGGAGGGGGCACGGTCTCTTCAGCAGGTAGTCTCCCAGCCTGTGCTGCATGGGAAGCCAGCAGCTACCCTGCCTTGCACAGAGAATTTGGGTTCCCTTTCCCCCCTCCCTAGTCTGAGATGGGCAGGACTGTTTTCCCCTCCCTGCATAGGGATGACGTCATTGCAATCATCATGACATCATCTTCCAGAGGAGCCACTGACATGGAGGGGCAGGAGGAGCGAGACTTGCTCGTGCTGTACCTGCCCAAGCAGGTTTGCTGCTGGCAAGTCTTGGGAGCGCTGACACAGAGTGAGGACGTCAGCAGCCTCATAACAATTTGATACAGCAGTTTCTAAACCTTGCCATCGCAGAATCACAGAATCCTAAGGGTTGGAAGGGACCTCTAAAGATCATCTAGTCCAACCCCCCTGCGAGAGCAGGGTAACCTAAATTACATCACACAGGAACTTGTCCAGGCGGGCCTTGAATATCTCCAACGTAGGAGACTCCACAACCCCCCTGGGCAACCTGTTCCACTGCTCTGTCACTCACAGTAAAGAAGTTCCTCCTGATGTTCACATGGAACCTCCTATGCTCCAGTTTACACCCATTGCTCCTTGTCCTATCACTGGACATCACTGAAAAGAACCTAGCTCCATCATCCTGACACTCACCCTTTACATATTTGTAAACATTGATGGGGTCACCCCTCAGTCTCCTCTGTTATATAACATTAGTGACAATGGGCTTGACAGCTTACAGGGAGGCACTACACAAACTCATGCACAGACTTTTGATATCAAAGATATTCATCACAAAGGTGTTGAATCTTGAATGATTCCTTATGCTTTACCTAGAGAGGATGACAGCTGTTCAGGTTTATTTATACTTAATCCAGTGTAGTAGTTTCCAATCCCAGCCACTGTCCTATGTAGCAAATATTGCACATCAGATTGTTTCTCTATGGTTTGACCTGAGCTTTTAGCAACTTCAGCCCAGCTTGAATTCTGAGGTTTGTCCTGAAAGCAAAGATCAGAAAGGAAATGAATCTACCAGCAGGTGAGACAATCAGGCTGGAGCAAGCTGAATTTGAACACTGTCAGACTTATTTCTGGGTATTTTTAATTGATGACTGAGTAAATAAATAAATAAGGAAGTTTTCATGTAACTGCTGGCCAATATTCAAAACACTCTTGGCTCTGGGCCTGGGTAACCATCTGTCTTATACCTAACAGGAGTTTGCACCTAAGTAATCTTTTTCTCTTTTTTGTTGTTCTGTCTGCTTGTAGTATGAGTTATTCCTTACCCTGGATTTCCTCTCTCTCTGCCTCTTGTGAGGCTGAGCCAGTCACATATGTTGGGTTTCAGCAGGCAGCAGGCTGCCTGCCCAGGTAGCAGATTTAATGAAAGTTCTCTTTTCCCATCCAAGAAAGCAGTTATCATCCAGTGTGCACGCAGGAAAGGCTGCAGTGTTCTCCCAGGCCAGGAGCTGTCTCATCAGTGACAGAACCCTGGCCAAGGGGTGCAGGGACAGCGGTTCATCCTCTCCTACCTGGATCCTGAGGATTTACTGTGCTTGCTGACATCTTTATGAATGTCTGCCTTCTACCTCAATATGCTACCCTTGTTGTCACACAGAAGGAGGCAAGCTATTACAGCTGAACTGTAAGCTGCACCTATGTATATATTTGTGTACAACTAGAAACACCACAACCCTCACTTTTTTTTCTTCCTCAGGAATTTGAGAGGTGAAGCTCAAAATTCATTGCATTGAGTTGATCGATTTTAGCATGCTGGGTTTGTACATTATTCATCTTCCTTTGGTTTTAAGATAGAAGACCAGGAGTTGCTCTAAAAAGAAGATATCTGTGGCACCAGGGGTAGGCCTTACCACAATGAAGTGTTCCTTGCTGGTAGAGGAGGAATTATATCCCTCTTTGTGGGTGCTCTGGGATAAGGAGAAAGCTGGAGGAACTGTGTGGGCTGAAAGTCACAAGTCAGTAATGACAAAAAAGGAGGGTGTGAGGGTTTTGTTCATTTTTAATGTCATTAGTTGCAAAGACAAATGGTTAGCAATAATTGAAGCCTGTGTATGCTTTGTCTGTAGGCACGTGGCAGTAGGAGACTGCTCAGGATGTAAGAGTGGTGGCATTCCTTGTGGTAGCCTGATGCAGAGTGACTCCGAAGTAAGCATTGTCCAACTTAGCCCCACTACAGCATTTCTGATTCTTTTAGATCAATTAAAAGCATTAATACTGAAGACACAGTCCCACATAATCCAGTCCAGCCATAGTGAAGCTCAGCCAGCTGGCTCATAAAACTGCATTCAGAGGTCAGAAAGACTCATCAGATGTAAGTTAAGGGTATGAGAAGGGTGAAGCAGAAGAAGGGAAGGAAACTAAGCAATGAAATTCTGACCACTGCAAGAATGCTTTCTACTTTCTACAAGGCCTTCAAGCAGGGCAAGGATGCTGTGGTACCAGCAGGAGGAACCTCTGGAGAGCAACAAACCCAATCCCTGCTCAGGCAGTGTCACCCAGAGCAGATCACATAGGATCCAGTTGGGTTCTGAGTAACTCAACAGATGGAGACTCCACAAGCCCTCTGGGTGATCTGTTCCAGTGGTCAACCACCCTTGCACTAAAGAAAAGTGATTTCCTTCTGTGTAAACAGAATTTTCTGGTTTTCCATTTGTGGCCATTGTCTCTGGTTCTGTCACTGGGCACCACTGGGAAGAGCCCAGCTCCATCCTCTTTACTCTTTCCCCATCCATCAGGTGTTTAAATACATTGGTAAGATTGGTAAGATCCCACCAAGCCTTCTCTTCTCCAGGCTGAACAGCCCACCTCTCTCAGCCTCTCCTCATGTGACAAATGCTCCAGTCCCTTCATCACTTTTGTGACCCTCACTGGGCTTGCTCCAGTATGCTCACGTCTTCCTTGCACTGGGGAGACCCTCAGCTTCCAGGTTCTATTAACAGCAGCCTATGTTTTGCCTCACAAATCCTCTACATGCTGTCAAATAATAGAATGGCTGTTGCTCAGCACAGTAATTTTTGAAGGAAATTATTTCACAGGCAAGGCCATTTTAGGCTTAAATTTAACTTCTGCATGCAAGTGGAAAGGTGTCTGAGTAATGGCAGCCTTGAGATACGCAGGTTCACAGATACTTCATGTTGACTGCACATCTGTACACAAATAAGCAAAGAACTAACAATGTGTGCAAGGGAATGGAAGTAATTTGGAAACCTGCATAATTTTGGATCATAGAGCAGAGAATGTTTTTTTTCTGGCCATGTGCTTCATCACACAAGCCCATTTTAGGTATCCTCAAATAGACTTTGATCTTTTACAAATGTACTTGATATTAAAATTATTTGGCCAGTGGCTAAGTAAATATATTTCCTTCTAGAATTTGCTCATGTTCCTTAAGATAATCCATTGTTCATGCTGCAGGAAAAGTCACCCAGCTCATACAATGTAATTTTTGCTTTCTGAGTATCTGACTGCCAATTCATTCATGCATTTCAGTTTGGCCAAGCAGCAATTTCCTTCAAGCCATATGATCAATGTGTATCTCCAGAAGTATGATGCTTTTCTTACATATGCATTAGCAAAAAGTTAGTTTGCAGAAACACTAATCAAAAGTGAACAAAGTGTTTTGTGTATCGTTTTGTGTATCATCTAAGCACCACCATGTGGAAATGAGATATGATGTAAGCATTATATACTTGTCAAAGCTGTATGAACTCTATTTTATTGCCAAACAAAGCACGAGTGACAGTGTGGCTCAGCTCTAACAGAACAGCCCCAGAACTCTTGCATAGTGGAGCCCCAGTACAGCTGTGCAGTCTGTTGAACACCAACACAGCTCTTTCATTAGGCTCTCAACAATCTGATCAAAGACAGTCTTTTCGATGGCCCCTTATAACAACACAGATAGAGTGACTTTAATAGTTATACCAGCCACATTTTTTCCAGTACAGAAGGTAGACAATGTCTGTACCTAGCAAGATTATTCGGATTTAAAGACTAGCCTCAAGGCATTTGTGAACTTACATGTACAGAGGAGAAGGCTTATTCCTGAAAAATATCACTTTTACAATACAGAAGAACAGCACTAAAATGCAGTCACCTCCAAAAGAAAAAAGACAGTGTTTCTCTGTGATCAGGGTAAGGGAGGAGGAAAGCACTTATCCCCACTTCATTCTATTATCTGCAATAAGCAATCCAGTACTTTTGTGGTCAAAGGTGTCCTGTCAAGTCTCTTCTGTGAAAATCTGTAACTCTTTCCATTTCCACCTTTGTGATAGAAAGAAGAATTCAACTGACTTCAGTTTTCCTCTTCTTTAAAATTAATATATGTTTGTACTATGTCAGTTAAAGACTTAAGGAGTCATAGAATAAAATCATAGAATAGTTTGGGTTGGAAGGGGCCCTCAAAGCTCATCTAGTCCAACCCCCTGCAGTGAGCAATGACATCTTCAACTACATCAGATTGCCCAGAAACACATCCAGCCTGACCTTGAACGTACCCAGGGATGGGGCATCCACCACCTCTCTGGGCAACCTGTGCAGGTGTTTCATCACCCTCACTGTAAAAGTCTTCTTCCTCACATCCAGTCTGAATCTCTCTTTTAGTTTGGAACCAGTATCCCTTCTCCTGTCACAACAGACCCTGCTGAAAAATATTCCCTATCTTTCTTACAGGCCTCTTTCAGGTACTGCAAGGCCACAATAAGGTCTACCTGGAGTCTTCTCTTTTCCAGGCTGAATACGCCCAACTGCCATTCCCAATAGGAGAGCTGTTCCATCCCTCTGATCATTTTTGTTGCCTCCTCTGGACCCTCTCCACAAGGTCCATGTCTTTCCTGTACTGAGGACTTCAGAGCTGAACACAGTACTCCAGGTGGGGTCTCTCCAGAGCAGAGGGGCAGAATCACCTCCCTTGATCTGCTGGACTTGATCTTTTGCAAATGCATTGGGGGTATTAAAAGCCTGGTACAAAGATACTGGAGTAAGATTTGTATATTCATATGGCACCCAGTGCAGAATGCTGTAGGTGTGTCACTGGGAGCCCAAGATGTCACACTATACACATAACGATCACTTTAAAAAGTACTGTTTATGTTGCTTTGCACAGTTTAAATAAACTGTATTGAGAGAACAGGTCCTCAGTACAGCCACTTACTCTAGGGGTTGTAATTATATTACCGTAGTTAAAATGGCTAAACACTTAAAAACTTCAACAAGGCTTCGGAGGTGTTACAAATTTAAGTGAAGTTTGATAGATACTTTGATAAAGTCCAATGATAAGCAGTTGCTATTATGAAAAATTACTTACATGACATCCTTGTCTCTAAACTGGAGATATATCAGTTTGATAGGTGGAGCACTTGGTGGATAAAGAACTGTTTGGATGGCCACACACAAAGAGTTGTGGTCAATGGTTCAGTGTCCGGCTGGAGGCCAGTGACGAGTGGTGTCCCTCAGGGGTTGGTGTTGGGACTGGTCTTGTTCAACATCTCTGTCGCTGACATGGACAGTGGGATTGAGTGCACCCTCAGCAAGTTTGCCGATGACACCAAGCTGTGTGGTTCAGTGGATACGCTGGAGGGAAGGAATGCCATCCAGAGGGACCTTGACACGCTTGTGAGGTGGGCTGATGCCAACCTCATGAAGTTCAACCATGCCAAGTGCAAGGTCCTACACCTGGGTCGGAGCAATCCCAGGCACAGCTACAGGTTGGGCAGAGAGGAGATTGAGAGCAGCCCTGGGGAGAAGGACTTGGGGGTGGTGATCGATGAGAACATGAACATGAGCCGACTGCAGTGTGCGCTTGCAGCCCAGAAACAGGGGAAGTTTAGATTGGATATAAGGAAGAAATTTTTTCCTGTGAGGGTGGTGAGGCACTGGAATGGGTTGTCCAAGGAAGTTGTGAGTGCTCCATCCTCGACAGTGTTCAAGGCCAGGTTGGACAAAGCCTTGCATGGCATGGTTTAGTGTGGGCTGTTCCTGCTTATGGCAGGGGGTTGGAACTAGATGATCTTAAGGTCCTTTCCAACCCTAACTATTCTATAATTCTATGATTCTATGACTTAGTACAAGATCTAAACAAAGCCTCCAGAGTAGGTGTTGGGAACCAGATTCTTGGTTCCTTCCTTGTTTTTTACTCTGTCATGCTTCTACTGATCTGGGTGAGGATCTTACCAATGGCCTTGTGTCATTTTGAACTTTCAAGCTCTCACTGGCACCACTTTACATAGCTCACAGCAATTTGTTTCCATTAAAAAGGACATTAAAGTGATGTAGCTGAATTGTTCTGTGCCCTAAATCTATATAATTTGTTGCTCTTGAGCAATTCTGCTCAGCTTCCATTACCACAGACTGACATCAACAAACCATTTCATCTTCCAGGCTTGTCACATCAAGTATTTTTTACAGCACTGCTACAACTTCATTTCAAAAAGTGATTGTGACAAAGAAGGGGCTGCATTATATTCAGTGTCGATAGCAATGTGATTTTCTTCTCAGAAATTTCATTAGCCAAAAATAAATTAGAAAGTGACATGTGTACAGCATAAGTAGTTCAAAGCCATTGAGAAATGAAGCTCTTTGACAAAGCAGTGCAGTTTCTTATGCATGCCCCAGCAGAAGCACCCTTGACCACTGATGTTTCCCCAGCAGTGGCCTGACCACTGCTGGCCCTGTCCTCTCTCTGCTCTTATCAGCTGCCAGGAAAATCCTTGTTTTCAGACCCAGGTTCTCTAGAGTTGCTTGAATCCCTGTCTAGGTGGCTGCTTTTCCAGTGAAAGGGCAAACTCTGATTTTAAATAACAGGAGGTTAAAAACCAATGAAAGCAGCAACATTGAGCAAGAGGAATGCAGGCTTTGGTGGGAGAAGTGTGGGGAAGGGCCTCAGTGCCCAGAACAGTGGCTGATGATGGTTTGTATGGGTTGTAGGCATTGGAAGGGGCTGAGCCAGAGGTATTCAGCTTCTCCACACTTTCCTTAACATAGTGCATTACTTCTACTGCCTCTCTGACCACTAGGCAATTCTTTTGCCATTTTTAACCACACTGGTAAAATAACCCATGGTTTATTGCACTGGTTGCTCCAGAGCTACTTTAAAGATTCAGCTCTGAGGGCTGGTCAGCCTTGCCTATTCAGACCAACTTTGAATTCGACTGCTTTCAAATGCCTTGCTGTTGGAAAGCCTCAGTTAGTTATGTGATCCAGATATTTCTGTCCTCCCCAACATTTGCTATATTTGATTTTTTGCTAGCAGCGATTTTGTGTCTTACTGATAATGGATAAAAATTTTGGAGAGGTAGCAATCTCCTGCTGATCTTCCTAAGATCCTATAGGTAACAAATCTGCTTGATGAAGAGAAAGCTTTTCAAACTGTTTATTAGTCACTTCTTAATCCACTTCATACTTTATTAATATTGTATATTGATAATTACAAATCAGAATGTCAATATGGTGCTCAGAAAAAAAACCCAAACTTGCAAGAATCTATTATGTCTCTGCAGCTATAAATCACATACATAATCTCCTCAAGGAATTCATTATTCTCTTTGGCAGGCCTTATCCTCCATAATCATATTTCTACTCTTGTCCTTCATCAGCTTTTTCCACTTTTTTGTCTCATACCACAACTCACACCTTCAGCTGTTGAGGAATGCTAACATGCTGGTTTTGAGTTTTCTACTACAACAGCCCTCTCTTAGACTTCGCAACCTGCTCAGGAAGCTGCAGTTTATCCAACAGTTAGCACCATCAAAGCGGACATCCTGTCTTACTGTCATCTGTCCTGCCAGCTGTGACCTTTTCTTCTAGGCGCGTAGTTTTCTTTATAAATTTCCTACATTTTATAATGCTGAATTTTGATGCCACAGAAAGCATAAATTAGGGCAGGATAAATATCTAATGGATGTCTTCCTTACACTGTTTACTGACATTTAAAGGGCATTTCAGCTTTTCCCATGTAGTGACACAGCGTTAGGAGTAGCATCCAAGGAACAGCAGAGACTGCCAGGGGACACTGCACAGCCCCACACCAGCACAGCACTGCTCACGCTTGGTTTTACCATCAGTGGGGTCCATCCAAGTCAATATTTCTCAAACCTGTACAGCCTTATTTTGGCTCATTCACCTAGGTATGACTCCCCTGATCTCAGCCCCCTCAGGTGAACAGCCAAACTCAACATGTTTCTGTTCAGAGCCATTCTTAGCTGATCACTTCCATTAAATGTTAATAACCTTACTTAATAACGTAGCTTGTATTCACACACTGCAGACGCTCCAGAATCATGCCTAGCACTGCTCACCCATTCTCAGATGAGGCAGCAGCAGTTTGGAATGAATGTCTCTCCTTTCTTTATGAAGAGCCTATTCTGCCAACTAACTTTGACTGTCATGAGGTGCTCATTATACCCATGGTGAGGATGAAGTGTTTGTACCTGCAGGAAGTAAAGGCTACCTGTCATTTTTCCAGACTCTGAGAGGTCTGAATAACTGCCCATCCTCTGCAGAGATGTGTTGTGCACCTTACGGATGAAACCTAGCAAGTGGAGCGGGTTGAGTCCCATCCCAGGAACTGTGGCTTGTAGCTCACTATTGCACCAATCTGGGCATCACGACACAAAGGAAGCCCATGAAAAAGGTCTTGAACAGTAGCCCTCCACTGGTATATTGCTTGTTATCCCCAAGTGCACAGAGGCTGGCATGTGGCAATTCGGCTGAAAGAGAAGGAATATACAGGAAAAAGCCGTAAAGTTCTCTACAAGTTCAAGCACCAAAAAAGGGCTTGTTTTTTTGTTCATTTTCCAACATGTAACAAACAAATCTTGTATTGGTAGTATTATCTTCACAATTAATGATCTGTTCTGGGGGGTTTTGTATGCTGTTGTTCACTTAATCCTCCACTGCATTAAGCACACTACAGACACTACACACTGCCAGCTTTCCTATTAAGATCCTTGCCAGCCAGAAAGCATTAGGACCAGCTCTGCACTGCTGAGTCTGCATGGTTGGTTGGTCAGTGGGTTGTCTTTGCCCATGTCCAGGAGAGTGAAACATTGCGCAGTCCATAGACTGCTGCAGATCAAAAGATGAAGACAAGCAAGGCTGTGATTTTTCCTTGTTGCCATAGAAATCCTCTGTTTTAAGAAGTACCTGTTCTTTCTGTGACCTGGGTTAGTACACTCTGGTATCATTTAGTTTGCTGTGAGCTTGACTTATGTTTCTCCTAGGTTTCATTGCCATATCCTCACACTTCTGGCAGGACTACAGAGGGATATTTAGCACTATGAAGAAGTTAAAGCACAGAAAAAAGAAGGTGACTGATACGAATGCTTAGGGAAGAGCACAACAGTATGAAAGGTTTTAGGGGAACTTCCGCAGGAGGCTTTGCCAAGGAACTCCTGAGTCCAAAAGGTTCAAGGCCAAATTCATTTGAATCAGTTCATATCACCAGCAGTCTCTGTTCCCCAATTTTCCAGGTCATTTATGAAGATGCTGTCACATGATCCATATGATTCATATGGTCTAAGCCCTGTGGGACTTCGCTGGTAATTGTCCATGCCCAAGAACACTGCCTGCCTATTCCTACCTTGGGTTTTTTTGTCCTTTAATGGTGATTTGCTCATGCAAGGCCCTTCCTTCTCAGGAAGTTTATGAGAAGAGTAGCTTGCAGACTTACCCAGGGAGACTGAGCATTGTATAGTGAGCATAAGACAAAATACACCTTGTCTGCTCTCCATGGGAGAACACAAACGGGTCAGCTATGTGGGATATTACACATGCCTTACACAGGCCATACTTCCTGTAGCAGAACATCACCATGGGATGAACCAGCAAAGTGTACAAAGTCATAGACATCAAAAGATTTGGTATTTAACTGTTTGAACACAAATGGATAGCCATGAGATATTTGTGCATGCTTCTTGGGGCTCTTCTGGACCCATTCTTGAAAGCCTGACCTAATCTAAGGGTACAGGGCAGAAGAAAATTTGAATGTGCATTAAACTCTTGCAGGCTGATCCCTTTGTAGGTATTTTACCAATGAAAGATGAGAGGCCTGGGAACTTGCTGGGATGCTGACGTTCCCTGTGCTGGCAGTGCTGCGTAGCACATTGCTTTTGCAATGAGAAGGGGGAAATTTCATCAGGAGAGGTTGAAGATGGTACTGGGTTATGGGTCTGCTGTGGGAAGCTTGGAGGTGCTTACAGAAGAAGAAAGGCAACAGGCAGTGCTGCCTGTGCCCATGCTCTTGCTGACACGTGCCAGCAACGATGTGAGGCACCATTAACTCACAGCTGCAGAAGCACTTATCACCATGGCTCCTTTTTTTAACTTAATGGCTTCCTGGGGCTCAGTGAAGACCGTGCATCTACCCAGGACCACTCCCATCCCAGAGCCTGTGAACTGGCACAAGCCCCCCTTGGGACCTTCTAGAGGCAGTAGAGAAAAGAGCAAGTTTTCAGTGTGTTTCCCTTTGGAATCAAAATTGGAGAGGTTAAGTCCTTTAATTTTCTCTTCATGTGCCTAATTTTTTTTACACAGGCTGACACACACTGTAGTGCCTTTATGCCCTCTTCAGAGTGTTGAGAAGCTGTCTTATACAAATAGCTCTTGTTAATAAACATAATAGTTCACCTTCAGTGAATACTGAATAGTTCAGAGGCCTTTGAATAGGTAATTCTGTTATCTGGTGAGGATAATGAATCATACTTGTTTATGAAATCCTGTTTGCCTATACAATACGTTAAGTTCCAGCCAACATCATGTTCTAAGAAATTTGCTAATGAGCACTAATACAGAAATAAAGCAATCACTCTTAAGAGAAGGTAATTTTGACACTTTTCCTGTAATAATAATATTAAAGAATATAATAATGCAATGGATATAAAATATTTCATTTGGTGATAATCTGTAGGATTTTTGTTCCTGTGGGGAGTATTGGGTTATTGGCTGCACTGAGATGGTAATGCAAGAGATGAGCCTCTGCTCTGGCAGGCTGATCTTGCTGGAATCAATGACTTCCTGCTCCAGAACTGCTCTGTGAGTGCAGAACCAGAGCCCAAGCACAGTCAAAGCTCAGAGGGGTGCTACAGAAATCAGTATCACCATCACCTTTCTTCTGTAGGTCTGCTCAAATGTGTTTGAGAACATAAACTCCAAATCAGTGTGCCTCACAAGAAGTGCACTCTCTTAAGAAAGAGAAGGGTTTCAGTTTTAATTGATATTCATGGTGCAATGAGAACTTGAGGCTATGTGGTTTGGGTGGGCTTTGTGATACCCAATCCCACTTTGGGAAATGCTGTCTGCAACCATGAGGAATAGAAAACTCACTAAAAAATGAAAAAATGGAAAGCATAAGTGCTTCCCAGACTGAACAGGATACAAATGAGCTGTGCTGATCCCCAGCCTGCTGTTTACTGGGTCTGGTATTTATAGATGCAAACAGTGAAGGTACTCCCTCAGGTAAAGCTGGTTTCCTGAAGCCTAGAGGGACAGCCTAGAGCAACCCAGCTAGTGGGCAAGTTGGCTTTTAGAGACCACCAAACACCACTACTGGGCCACAGCTCCCTGCACCCATGATATTTGCCCCTCAATTTTTCTTCCTTCTTCTCCACAAGATACCAGGTCCCTCCTTGTTCCTTATGTCTCCCATCTGTAATGCCTTAAGACTTTTACAATGCAACACCTCCCACACGCCTTAATTGACCTTGACGTTTCATCCCTGGAACCCTCCATGTCCCCAGCCTTCCATTTGTGCAATAGCCAGACTCCATCACTCTCCAGCCAAGACAATATGCAGCTTCCAGCTTACCTGCCCCTTGGGCTGGGCAAAATGAAACAGAGAGCTCGGCTGCTAGCTAGCAGTACGTATGTGACACTTGGCCAGTCAAATGGCACATTGTCACTGGCCAAGAGCCTAATTTTGTGTCTCCACAGCCTGATGGGCCACTTGGCCGCTCATCAGGGTGTCTGGAGGGTCTGCCTGGTCCCCACTCCCCATTAGCAGCTGTGGGACTGAGCAAGTAGCCTCATGGATTGCATGTTGCACAGATTTCATAGAATCATAGAATTATAGAATAGTTAGGGTTGGAAAGGACCTTAAGATCATCTAGTTCCAGCCCCCCTGCCATAAGCAGGGACACCTCACACTAAACCATGCCACCCAAGGCTTCATCCAACCTAGACTTGAACACTGCCAGGGATGGAGCACTCACAAACTCCCTTGGCAACCCATTCCAGTGCCTCACCACCCTAACAGGAAAGAATTTCTTCCTTGTATCCAATCTAAACTTCCCCTGTTTAAGTTTGAACCCGTTACCCCTTGTCCTGTCACTACAGTCCCTAATGAAGAGCCCCTCCCCAGCATCTTCATCTGTCTGACTTTTATCCCCTGGCCCCATGTCTATCCTAGTTTCTGTCTCTGATGCTGACTGGTTGGTAGCCAGGGGCGGGCTGGGCCTGGTCAGGAGTTTGTTTTGGTCACTGGTATTCCTTCTGCCAGGGATAAGGGCAAAAAAAGAGATTTTAAGAGTCCCAGTGGATGTATAACCTTGAAGAGGATTGCTAAGAAATGAAACTAATTTCATAATCTACTGCTGACAAGTCTAAATGCTTTCCAATAGAAAATAGCCGTGCTGAGACAGTATAAACTTACACTTCTCCCCACTCTTGGCTTGTTGCATCAAAGACTTCTAAAAAATGAGGTACTTCTGATCCCATTAACATAGCCTACTAATTCTACATGCAGTACTGAGACAACCTGGATTTTAGTGGGGGAATGCATCAAGGAATAGATGATCTTTCATGAACAAAGCATCTTATTTTCAGGTAAATGTTTGTGATTAAACAAGGGGAAGAATCCAACCCATGATCAGACCTCTCTGCTTGGTAAAGCTTCAGTAAGACAGTAGTAGTTCCTTAGTAAGGGGGATTTTGAAACTGTTTTAGAAGTGCTGCTTGGTTGATACCAAGCTGTTATTTACATACGTGGAACCAGGGGCTTCAGTGCAAGCTCTGACAGAAAGTCAGCACACATGGGCTCTGACTTGGGCTTCAGAAGATATGCTCTGCTGTCAGGCAAGTGCAGTGATCTTTGACCAAGCTAAAAAGCAGGAACATAGGGAAATAAAAGACTCTCATTTGTGTGCTGAAGCACGGTCTGTGAGAAAGCTGAACCTGCAGTTCAGTCCCCCCAAAGGATAACATTATATAAATATTTTTTAATTGAACATGTCTACAGCAAAAAGAATTTGGATTTGCTAGCTGAGCTCATTTAAAGCGAACTAAATTGCCTCCTGTAGGGTGGTTTGTGTTCTTTGGTATTCAGTGCACTATTCAAGGAAGGTAGCTGTGTCTAATGACATGGTATTGAGATAGCAAGACGTGAAGCATACATAACGTTTTCAAGCTGCAGAAGGAAGGCTGAGCAGAAACGAATTCCGCAGGCTGAGAGATGTTTTGTTTCCAAATGGTGGCAAACATGCAGGATTTATGGCAATGACCTTCACTTCTCGGTGCACCTGGTAACCATGAAGGTTTTGTGTCAGTGAGTGGGTGAACTGCTTTTCTTTACAGAGAGAACAACACAGATATTGTGCCAGGGAGCAGCCTCAAGGAAAGCGCCAGGGCTAAGCCCTCCCCAGCATGGGGCCGTTTTCTCATAACCTGGTCCAAGCAGATGAAACAAATTCCCACCTCAGAACTTCCTCCTGTTGTTACTGAGGGCAAGGTGGCTCTTGTCTCTCTACCCTTCACAAACACAAGCATTCAGTTAATGCAGGCTTTTAAGTGCAGCCTTTAGCTTTTCATATCCTGTCTTGGAAAGTGCCTTGGGAATTTCTAAAAGGTCCCAGATTTTTGTTCCTTTATGACGAGCTGGCTTTTACTTTAAACAGCAAGGAGATCTTTGTGCATGAAAAATTTGCTCAGCAGCTACCAACACCAGGCAGTTCTGAGCAAGTTATGTTCAGTGTAGAGCTATAGGGAAAGTGGGTGTGAATAATCCTACACCTGCCTTTATCTTCTAAACTAAATATCAACTCATGGTCAACACTGTGCGATATGCTGTGAAGGAATTTATGACAAGTACTGTTTTCCATCTCCCTCTGAGTTTGGCACAACTGACCACTGTTGGACACAGCTCCTAGATTGCATGGCTTACTGGTTTATTGTAGGAAAGCAGTTTTGGTGTTCTACAGCTTCTGGTGAATATCCCACACAACTGGATCTCTGACAATTCCCTGCTTTGAAGAGGTATCAGAGCAATTTATTGTGCTTCATAAGCTCTTATAGTTCAAAGTGGGGTGTCAAAAATGATGCTACAGGTTTGATTTTATTCATAACAATAACCACAAGAGAACAGAGGTTGAAGGGGTCTTGGGATGCTTTCTGGTCACTCTCCTGCTCCAAGACAGGATCATGTGTGCCTGACAAAATGCTGGCAAGTATTTCAAGAGGAAATATCATCTGGGGCCAGCTGTGCCCAACAAAGTAATCAGACCTGTTGTGGATATGCCGTCGCCTGTGTACATTTTGTGAGTACAGCTTAGGCATTCATACTTCAGTGTAGTCTGGCACTGACATGGTCATGAAGTGACCTTTTAAATCCTTTCTCCAGAAGCAGTGTGCTAGTCTGAGCTGTCCTGCCTGTGGGTGAGAAGGGCAGAGCCATTCTACAAGGACACTTTGATGCCCAGTGCAGCCAGCTGCTGGTCCAGTGACTGGTGGGGTGCAGCTCTGCTACCCCATCCCTCTTCCTAAAGCACAATGATGACTTTACTGTTGGATTTAGGGAAGGGTGTCCTACAGCAGTTAAGATTTTCCAGGCAGTATTTCTAAGCTATTTATGCAAATATTATTTCCTGGGCCGGTGATGTTGACATGAGAATATAAATGTCCTGCTGGTGACTCTGAATGTTGTTAATGAAATGCTGATGCTCAGACATGCTGTGACTCTCATGCCTAAGAGATGCCAGCATCATCTACTGTAATGGCAGCAAAATGACCATGAGTTTATACTATTAGGCAAGGTCTGTGTCAAGCAGAACCTGCTCTGCTGTGTCTAGCTCACCTTAGGCCCCATTTACATTCTATCCCTGTCTCTCCCTTTGTAAGATGAGAATAACAATTGTTATTGTATGTCATCCATTAAAGGCTGGTGCCAGGTGTAAGCAATTGGAATACATAAAGCATCAAATGTAAAGCCACAAGTGAAAAACTCTCTACAAATGCTGTCAACTTATCATTGCTTTGCTCAGATAACAGTGGTAGAAGTATCGCCGTGCTGATGTATCTGGTGTTTGCTTCTCAGAGATATTCTTGTGTAAGTGAACGTAAATCTCCCAAATTGCACATGGATTTATTTTCCATTTAGCTACCTCTCCGGGTAGTGGCCCATCAACATTCAGCTGAATAGCACAAGAGCACCCCACAGATAACCTTCCCACACCAGAGATCAGCGTGTTTTCAAAGTGATTGCAGGCTTTAATCTGAGACAAAACATATGATTGATACTCTATAGTTAAAAGAGTCAAACTAATGCGTTATGATTCATCTATGATTTATAAGTAAGTACTTGCACTGATACAATGATGGGATCACTTGATGACTCATGTTGTGATTTAATGCGTGTGCAAAGTTCTCTGTGTGTCACTCAGCGAAACTTCAGGCTCAATGGATGAGTTCAGTGCCTCGGCCATGTCTCCAGGCCGGCTCCCTGAAATGCCTGCTGAAGAGCAGCAGGAAGGCCAAGGGTGCTCTCTCCTCCCATGCAGCCTCATGCTGTCCTCTCTGAGGTCCGGATGGGTATGACGCAAAAGGTAGAGGCACAGAGAGATGTTTTCCAGGGTTTTGCTGTTGTAATTCTTCTCCAACAAACAATTGCTATGGCAACCTTGCTGCTGCTCAAGTCTTTTCACTTCCTATTTATTCTAAAACACAAATACAAACCGTGACTGTGATTTAAGCCATTAGAAACTTCAGATGAGGGTAGGCAGAGAAACGTGATAAGCCCAGAGCATGAGATGACCCTGCAAGGCCTCCTCTACATGCAAGTTTTATACCTGAATTTTGGTCAGGAAATGACAGTTTTCATAGTTGTCATGGCTTCTGATCAAAGAGGAAAGGCTTTTCTGGCCATGGTAGGCTGATACCTGGTGGTGTCACTTGGGGAGGAAGGCTGCTGAGCACTTGGTCTTCCTCTAGGATGTTGGAGTGTGCTCAGGGCTGGTGGGATGGATCTGCTAAAATGAAATGTGTATCAGAAGGCAGTTCACTGCAAACCTTTGCAAGGTACAAGAAGTTCATGCATCACCTGAGGGGATGCTCAACAGAATGGCAAAGAGACAAACACCCCTCTCCCTACAAAAACCCCAGGATAGGGCATAGCCTCACCTCCCAGCCCCAGCAGGGTTTGCCACCACACACACACCTCTGGGCACCCACAGGCCCACCAGACTGCTGAGCTCTGCAAGACTCCTTCACCCTCCCTTCATCCTGACAGGTTTAAAATGATAACTGTGGTGCTTGCCTTTTTTCAGTTGCCTGTTATTTTGAAGACCAACTAATGTGGGAATTATCACCACATTAATCATCACAAGGATCTTCTGCAAAAGGTCCCTTGAACTTCTGAACAGACTCTGAACAGCCTGGTCCTATCGGGCTGTGCAACGTGGTGCCTTCTTGCTTCTTGAATCACCAAGTTTAATTTTCTACGTGAAATAACAGGTTCTCATTGGAGAAAGAGTAACTACGGTGTTTCTTAGGGAAAGGTTTGTGCCATCTCTGTGCTCAGAAGGTTCCAGCCCTGTTTTATCTCCTGGTACAATCTAAGTAATGGCTTTGAGAAGGGACATCTCAGCAGCTTCTGATCTGATGTTGATTGAAACCCTATCTTCTCCAGCTTGGGCTGACTACAAATCTCTAGATCTAAAATCTATTCCTGGCCCTGCTACACAGCATGGATTTGGGGAAAATAATTTGAACTGTCTAAGCCTGACATTCCATGTACACAAAGCAAGGATAAGAGGAATTATTTGTTGGGGTTTACGAGATTCATTATAATCATGCTTTGAGATCTGATCAACAGGATGGAGTTCAAGCATTTGATGTTTTCTTTGGCTCCGGTTTCTCCCTGTAAAAACAGTCACAGTGGTCATGCTCTAAAACTGTCTGTGTGAGAGGTTTGATGCAAACCCCTAGAAGGAAATCAGGAGCCATGAAGGAAAACACAGACAACTGGAGTGGGGGGAAGAGGCTTTCCTGAAGAGATGAGTCAGTTCCAGGGTAGAAGGGTGGCTGAATCCAAAAATAACAGCACCACGACAGGCACACACCAGTGCCCTGAGAGCATCGTCCACCTGAGGAAGATGTTGGGGTTTCAGCTGCGAGTTCCTTCTCTTTACTCGTCAAGCAGGTTTCTTATCTGCACTGAATGACACAAGATCTGTGTTTGTGTTTTGGAGTCCCTGTTAATCTGGCCTTTGAAAAATACCCCGTCCACATTTGTCTCTGGATCCACAGGCAATTCAAAGTGACCCTAAAGAAAGAATTTATTCCCAAGGGAATAAATCCATTCCCTGTTCCCTTACATTTTTTTGAAAGCAGGTTGATTAACAGGCATTTGTGTTCAGATTCTTTTAGTTCTCACTAATCACTCACTTGTGTTTAGGCTGATTATACCAAACTCAGGATATTCTGGTCTGTGTTAGTCTTTGGATAATGCCAGTAACAAGCATCTGTTCTTCAGTTTTCCTTCAGTGGCATTGCTGCTGAAGGGCTTCTTCATCCCCTGTGACTCTGTAAGTGGTGCTGGGAAAAGCAGGAATATTACCCTAATGATTAACCACTAGCGTGTTTAAATCAAAATCTTAAAAATTGGGTGTAGATGTTAAGTAGAGAAGCACCCGTTTAAAATTCAGACTTTTCCTGTAGAACAGGATGACAAGATCTTCACATTAAAAAGTTGACAGTTTAATTACCCCATATGAAATGAAGTCTGGTAATACCCAGGACTGTCACTTACATGAGAGTCGGGAAGCAGAAGCAAGTCAGAAATGATCTCCCATGCAGAGAACAGGTCCTAGCATCTTGCCTACTTTTCTCTGTGTCAGGAAGAGAGAAAGGAAGGAAGGAGAAGACTTTTACATAGTTAATAGTAATGAATGGAAAAGCAGTATACCTAGAGGGAAAAAAGAGGTTGTTCGCACAACAGCTGTACCAGCCTGGGTCCACACTAATGAACAAGGAGGTGGATCTGAGGAGCTGGATGATGCAGGGCACTGACATCACCACACAACCCCTCACTCCAGTGCTACTGACCTGAACCCAGTTTGTGCTGCGTGTGTGAAGATGCAGTACATCAGTGCAGCCCAGCAGCTGGTGGGCAAGCGTTTAAATGCCAAACCAACAACAGTGTGGACCAGATTTTTGTTAGCAGAGCTGAAGGCTGAAAGTGATTAGCTATGTGGAAAGGTCTGTGAGCAGCCAGTGGGCAGAGCTGTCCTGACAGTAGATGTAAGGGGCACTTTGAGGCACAGGATGGGCTGGAACTTCCTTGCCACTCACCATCTCTCTCCCACCCTCTCACCGTCAAATCCAATCCCATCTTCAGACTCACAGGCATTTTGCCCTGCTCTGCTCCCTTGGGCAGCCTTTCCAGACTCTCACTGCTCTAACAGGCCAGAACCACCTTTTATTTTTCAGTCTGAAGCCATTCCTGAGCAGAGCAGCCCATCTGATCTTCCAGTACAACTGCTGACACCAGTGCTCTTAGCTTAACCTTCATCTTTGTCTCCAATGTTTGCTGTGCTAATGGAGATCACTACCATCCCCACTCTTCCCCCAAATTATTAGGCTAAATGAAGCTTATTTTCCTCATGTTGGCCAGGCCTTTCTCCCTTGGTCATCCACAGAACCCTTCTTTGAAGCTGGTTCCCTTTGGACTCCTGTAGCACAGCCTGTCCCTCCACTGGCCTGGCACTGCCTCATCTGTAATATTAGCTCATTCCTGCATTTCATGCCAAGGTAATTGCTTAATACATTATGTAAGTTTGGCTCCAAGATAGTAAACCCAAGTAAGCCCCATTGCTTGAACTGGGAAGTTTTGTGGACCCAGCAAGGATGCAGCCAGCCCTCATGCTGAGAATCCAGATATCCTCGTTGACTTCAGCAGGCTACACTGGTTTGACCCTGTGAAATTTCATCAAGTTTACACATTGCATTTTTAAGAACAAACATGAATGGGGATCTTCATGCACAAATTATCTTGAAGGCTGTAGATATTAAGGTAACCTCTACCCATAAACTCTCAGCTAGCCTGGGACGCTCCCCAGGAAGCTATTATTCTGCTGGCAGCCCTATTGCATGATCTTTATAACTGCTCTGGGAAACCATTGGATCCATGCCCTGTGGGACACCACAGTCCATCCAGTAATGAAAGGGGTTTAAAAACCCTGTAAAATGAAAAAAAAAAGAACTGTTCCATAATCAGGGATTCTTGAGGTGCAGGGTGGAAGGGACAAGCAAAGACCCTGCTGTGCTGCTTCTCCAAAAATAAAGGTTGTTAAGCGTACTGCAGAATTTCTTCTAGCTTAGGCTCAGTTTTCCATACTTTAGTGATTGATATCCTAATGTGAACAGATATGGGATTTGTCAGGCATGTTGCAGCAGCACAAGTCTTTCTCAGGAATTCCTGGCAAATAAGCCTGAAAGGGGCGAGGCCACATTCCAAGACAAAAATTCTGGGGTAGGATGGTTTGCAGAGGAGATACCATTGATTTGGGTTAGTCTGCCTTAAACCCTCACTCATGCACTGACAGTTGTGATCTGTTGGGTTGCTAGCTCTGATACTTTGAAAGATAAGTAAGTGCAGTCAAAAGGGAGTGAATACCTGTCATGAAGAAGAAACCATGATACAAACTTCTCTCATATGAGACATCAGAGAATCACAGCACACTTGATGTTGGTGGTGAGCACAGAACAACCCTTCAGGACCTAACGCTCTCCAGGAGGTGGCTGCACTCCATCTCATGATTCCACCCCTTGCCTGGGGCATGTGTGTGCGTGCACACACGTGTGCATGTGGCTGGGCAGTGGGGGTCAGAGCAGGCTGTATCATCCCAATACAGGGGGAAGATCACTGCCCTGGCCCTGCTGGCCACGCTATCGCTGATACAGGCCAGGATGCTGTTGGCCTTCTTGGCTGCCTGGGCACAAGCTGGCTCATGTTCAGCCATCAGTCATCACCCCCGGGTCCTTTCCAGCCACTCTTTCCCAAACCTGTAGCATTGCATGGGGGTGTTGTGGCCCAAGTGCAGTACCTGGCGTTTTGCTTTGTTGAACCTCATACCACTGGGAGCAGTCCATCAATCCAGCCTGTCCAGATCCCTCTGCAGAGCCTTCCTACCCTCCAGCAGATCAACACTCCCACCCAACTTGCTGTAACCTGCAAACTTACTGAGGAAGCACTCAGTGCCCTCATCCACATCACTGATAAAGAAACAGAACTGGCCCTTATACTAAGCCTTGGAGAGCCTCACCTGTGACCAGCCACCAACTGGATTTAACTCCATTCACCACAACTCTTTGGGCTCTGCCATCCAGGCATGTTTTTACCCAGTGAAGAGTGCACCCATCTAAGCCATGAGCAGCCAATTTCTTAAGGAGAATGCTGTGGGAAACAATGGCAAAGGCTTCATTAAACTCTAGGTAGACAACAGCCACAGCCCTTCTGTCACCCATTAAGGTCTCTCTCCAGTTCTTTAAAGAGGATTTAGCTTCCTTTTCCTACCAAGGTTTTAATTTTCTTCGAGCAGGTTGTTGGGAGAGCGCAGGCCACCAACCAGCTCAGACACACAGAACAATGGTTACAGTCGTTACTTCAAATTGCACATTTGAAGAAGGGTTCTTGGAAACATGTAATGCCTAGACACTAAATCCTCTGTCTGATATCTCAAAAGCAGGGTAAGAATAAAAACACATCATCGTGGTGTGAACAATTCTGAAATTAGGCTTGGTTGAACTACTTATCATAAAATGCATCAGCACATTTACTTCTCTTCTAGCCAGTATATAGCCCATGAATCACCTCTGCTTTTCCCTAATTTTATGCACCAACCCTTGTTAAGCAGAATGAATGAATGACAAAATTTCAGCCTCCCGGCTTTCCAAAGGGTTTGCCTCAATTACATCTGGTGCAAGGCATTCCCTAGCACAGCGGCATTCTTACCTGCAATTTAGCATCTCTCCTTGGTATTCTTACAGCTACAGCAAGAAGATAAACCCTTAATAAGCAGAAAATGTTCTGCTAAAATCAGGGAAACCCCAGGACTTGCAAATGTGACATTAATACCTAGCAATTGTTGTGAACTGCTCTAAGCAGTTTTTCTCAAAATCCCTTGAATCCTCTCCACATTAAAACTATTCTACATGAGTAGTATACATGAAATGCATAGATTATTCATGCTGATTATTTACTTGCAAAGCCTTGACAGCAGCCAGGGAGGGAACCAGAAATGCTCTGCGTCTCTCCAAGCCAGGAATGTGGATTTTCTTGCTGTTCATCTCCAATTCTCCCACTTTATCTCATGACTCAGCTGCCTGATGCAATTACAGCTTTGCTGATTAACTATCCAATTTGTGTTCTTTGGTTTCCAGACTTCACATGCAATTTTGATAAACGCATGGATTTTACAAATTCACTTTTGGAAAGCACTTTATTGTGAGTTTTCCTGCTGATAAACCCCAACTGCCTGAACATGAAAGCCATCTGGAAGCTATGACACAAGAGCCAGCAATAGGGAAAACCAAGACCCAGATCTCCTCCTAAAAAGCATTCAGTTTTTAGCTTAGCACAGGTGGTAACCTCAGTGCGTGAAAGATGCTCCAAGCAGGCTACTTCAGAGTGACAATGAGCCCAAACCACCACTGATTCAGTCCCTCGGTTTCCATCAGCTCTGCTCAGGAACCGGCTGACAGCTGCCTCCTGTCAGGGGGTTAATACTTCATGGACAAAACCGTAACTAAACAGCAGAGGAAAGTTCCTACTGTTTGTGCCTGCAACAGAAATAATCTCTCCCAGACCATGCCAGCTCAGCTGGAGGAAAGGCCCCAGGGGGTGACATGGTCTCTGCTTCCTGTTTTTCTCTTTGCAGAGTAAATGAGTTTATAAGGTCTCCAGAGATGTGCCTGAACCTAAACCTCAGGTCTGAGCATCCTTGAACTCTTGGCAAGTTTGGTTTCAGTTCTGGATGCACAGATTGCAGATCAGATGTGATTTTAATGACACTTATCCTCAGAAGGCTCTGCCTGTCCTCCCAGCATCACACCACACAGTGACCTCAGGAGTGCTGCTGTACCTGTGAGCTGACGTGAAATGTTGAAGGGGAAGGATAGATCTCAGCTTACCAAGCAGCTGTGCATTATCTCTTTGCCATTGTGCATTATATGAATTACGAAAGTGTGTCTGTGTAAGTGACATCTGTCACTGGCAAATGCTGGTTATGCCGTGGAGGTAAGCTGGGGAAGGAACAGGTCCTTCCTGCCTCCCCTTTGTAGCATCTTTCACCGGTGGGTGAAGCATCAATTACACATTTTAGTATTCAAAAGAAGTGATTTTCCCTTATAGTCTTGGTTTTACTAAATTTCTGTTAGTTATCCTTTTATTTTTAGATGTTTCGTTTAGGGGATACAAAATTCATAAATGTAGATATTAAAATTAGTGGTCAGGTCTGAGGCATAAAATTGAACTAAACCACCAGGTTTTTATATTAACATTTACTGCTCTCCCAAGAAATGGTTCAGATCAGTGGAACCAGATTGCTCAGCCACATACTATAACTTTTCTGCAAAATTCATGATTTTCAGTTAGCCTTTTACTCCCAGTGATCATTAAACATGATCATTAAATACTGATTATTTAAACATGCATTAAGAATTGAGATCTTCATAATTCTCTTCAGAGCCTCATGAAAAAGGACTGCCTTGATAAAACCACCCTCATTTTCCAAGCCCTTTAGCCTGAAAAGGGGCATTTTTCCTCTGGAAATCAGGGCCCAGACAGTAATTTAAAATCTACTTTATTTTGTTAGTGTTTTCTGTGGGTGAAATGGTGAGGCTGGTGTCTTGTGTGTGTCCTTACACATGTACCATTGGGTGCCACTGATGCAGGCATAAACACAAACCCTACAGAAAGCTTTGTGGGCAACTGGGTTCCACAGGAGCTTTGTCCATCCCAGCTAGCATGCTGTGGAAAGCTCCTTCCATTCATAATCTTGGCCACATGTCCCATAGAAATGTTGAGCACTGCTTGTGATGATGCCAAACAATGCTTGCAAGGGCTTTGGAAAAGCTACGTGTTAAATTCAGCTTTCTAGCCAGCACTGCTGGTGTCAGAAGATTCTGACAACAGCCCTAAAGTGTGCCGGTGAAGTTTTGGCATCCCCTTGCCATCCACATGCACAGTGTCATTCTGTCTTTCAGTAAGCTACAGCTACAGGGATCCATAGCACAAAAGGAAGCACAAGTTTTCAGGTGTAACTTCAGCAGTGTTTGTGTTTTCATGCCATAGTGGTGTCTTCCCACTCAGCTCAGGAAGAAACTACTTCTGAGCTGAGGGAAAGCAGGGAGCCTCCATCAGTAGCCTCCCTGGGTAAGTGGGGCTTTCTGCCTATTAAAACACCAATATTATTCCATTAAAGTAGAAGAGAGTTCCTCCACCCGCTAATGTGCTATTACTTATTGATGTAAAACCACCACTGTGCTGGTTAGTAAATTATCTATCTTCCTGCAACCAGTTTTTATTTGTCTCACAGGGGTTACTTGCACTGAGATCAAAAACAGATACTTCTGGGCACGGCCATGTGCAGCATAACCTGTGGCTGAGCACCATGCCCTGGGATAAGAATGGTGCAGGGCCAAGTCTGGACATCTCACCACTGCAAACACAGAGCCTGCAGGGGACATGTGAATAGAGCCACAGAAAATCACTTGTGGAAATCCCAGAGCAAAACATTCCTGCCTTTTGCAGGAGAGCTGTGTTTCCTCTGACTAACACTGTGCTGGGATTGGTGTCCTGTGACAATTTCACTGCTGGTGAGCTCACTGGGGAGACCAAAGGCTGAAGAGATGGGTGTTGTTGAAGGAATACTCATGACTCAAAATCCCCCACCTAACAGCTGCCACAATACAGGCTGCTATCAAAAAGCTAGTAAAGGTAGTTTCTGCATTAAAATGCACAATGTAATGCAAAGCATTGAAGTCAAAAACAGAAGCAAAAAAACATTAGTCGACTCTTGAAGAAAAGACTTTTAGTTATCACAACTGAATCTGCCCTCTGATCCAAGCTGGCATTTCCTCCTGGGCAAAGAGAAAGCAGGGATGTGTGTGTGGGAGGGGTTATTTTTCTTATGCTTTGTGTGCTCTCACAGACTTGTTTGAGTATTCTGATTAATTACCCCACATGAAAAGGGGTCTCATACTCTTAGTGTTACCTGGAAGCTAATAGCATCGGAAGAAGGGAAACTGCCTACTAAGTAAAGTCAT
Source organism: Agapornis roseicollis (assembly GCA_002631895.1). NCBI lineage: Eukaryota > Metazoa > Chordata > Aves > Psittaciformes > Psittacidae > Agapornis > Agapornis roseicollis. The sequence goes on from NDXB01018063.1 coordinate 55,999, forward strand.
TAGGAGCATAGATAATGGCTTTTAGCTTTCTGTTTCCTAAATGCTCTCTGTCCCTATGGGGGTTTCATAAATCACCCATTCCAAAGCTGCTCTCAGGCTGGTCCTTGCAGTCAGATGTGCTCTGAAAGATACCATGTGCAGAACTGTCTATCATCTCACTCGTGGGAGAAACGATGTGGTGGGCTCTCACTGGGAGTCCATACATGACAGGGTGGGGGAGGCTTGTGCCTTCAGCTCAATGAAGCATCCATAGTCTAGGAGATCCTCACATCAGCCAGTGCTTTTCTGAGCTCAGGAACCATCTCTGAGAACAAAGCCATAGGTGGATATGAAGTCTGCTGTTTGTCTGCTGTCAAAGGCCATCTTGCCAAGGAAGAACAGTGGTGTGGCAGGGAGCGTGTTGGTGCTTTGGTGCTCCCAGAAAGCTCCAAAGAAGCCATACTGTTAAATAACTTTTCACAACTAATCAACTGAATCTCTTCTCTTTGGTGTCTACTTTAACCACTCCTCAGCAGAACTGGAAGGAGATCTGGGTCTGCTCTGGTTTCCTACCATGCTAAAGGGCTGTATTGTCCCAGTATGGAGGTCTGGATCATGCCAAATCATGCACTCAGTACTCTGTTGAATTGCTTCTTCGTGGTTTTGCTCCATACTTTCACGGTGATTCAACAAAACACCCTGCTGATGCTTTCCATAGGAAAGTCTTCAGAAAGTCAGCAAAACCTAAAAATCCCTACTGAAGAGTTCTGTGGGGCAGCTCAAAAAGCTTGTATCAGTCTGTTGGCACTTTCCCATACAGCAATGAATTTCTTCACATATATGATGCTAATATGGCTCTTCTGAAGACTTTTGGAATAAGCTCATCTGAGTAACCCTGATCTATTTTGAGGACGATGGGGCAAAGTTGGGCAGGTTTTGATGTTGGTACTGATCTTTGCAGAAAATGGTGTCAGGAGGTGCCCGGAATAACTCTCCTCTAGTGCCAAAGGCTGTGGACATCCTCCAGCCTGGTGCTGGAGGTTTAAAGGGAGGGCAAGGAGGAGAGCAGCAGGAAGGACAGAAAGTAACGGTTGATGATATGCTGTGCCCATTTGCTGCCATCTCCTTTGGTGAGCAGCAGCTTTGCCAATACACCACCTATGTGCCAGGAGCTGGCCGGATGGGGAAAATGGACTCAGGTGGCCAGTGGCACTGATATGGAGAATAGGAAATGGTAGATAGATACAGGCTGCACTTTGTCCATAACAACCTCATCACATTTCTTAGGTGAAATTGCTTGAGTGACCATAATGGGTCCAGATCAGAAGTTGGCATTTTGGCAGCCAGGCCATGTGTTAGAGCAGACACTGTGACTGAAAGCTCCCAAGACCATGCTTGTTCTCATTCTTGCCTGTGTCATTGAAAACAGCACTTTAAGGAAAAATACTTTTGAAATAATATATTCCAGCCATTGTACATGGAAGGGAAGTGACACAGCAGGCTGCACAATAAATAGGAAAGCAGATAAATCCAGGGCCAGATTTATCAAGTGACTGCTTTCATCAGTCTAAAAGAAGTGCAAAGCATACACTAATCATAGCAGCAATAGCTTGTTTAATATTATGCAGACTGCTTTGCAGCAGCTGGACAGGCAAAGGCTGGGCTCAGCGTGGCTGAACATTTTGGGTCACCACCGCACTGAGGGGTGGTATGGTCCTCCATGCCATTCACAATAGCCCCAAGTCTTCCTGAGACCACAAGTCCACGGGGCTGTCAGTGTCCTGGTGTAGATGCAGCCTCAAGGATGCACACAGGCATGTTAAATGTAAATGGCCTGCTGAGGAACAGCACTTGTGTAGATACATCTATAGTGGAGTTGGGCACCTAAATGGGATTATCCCAGGAAGGGCACGGCACTGCGGGTGGCATGGGGACCCCCAGCAGCCTTATTTCAACAACCATGATTCCTAATTATAATTTTTTTTTGCCTTTATGTGTTCCCTGTTACTCCATGGAGATCACAATTATTTACCTTGCAAAGGTTACGGGAGGGTTCGTTAGCCCCAGTGTGCAATTCGTTTGGAAAATGGGGAATGTTTCTCCATACAGGAGCTAAACAGCATTAGCTCTAGTAATTGGAAGAAGGTACCAATTTCCTTCAACTAACTGAAGGAGATGATTTATTTGACTATTGATTTAGCTCATGATTTGCAGGGATTTAACTAGTGGCTGCTGAAACTGCCATCTACAAAATAAAAGTTAAATCAAGGTAAAATCCAGACTGGTAGCACGTTACTGCCAACAGAGCTGTATAACCACATTGGTGTGGCCCTGCCACCATCCCACCTCAGACCAGGGGTCCATGAATTTACAGGGGTCTGGAAATAGAGATGAAAATCAGGATCTGCTCCTCCCACAGTGCCTGCTCATCCTAAGGCCCTCAACAGGATGAATTCACATCCCTTATCTACTTGCTAATAAAATGATCCTGCTGAAATGTTTTCTTTTACCTCTCCCCCTCTCCATTACCACTGTAAGTGTGATGGCGGCTCATTCCCATGGGCTTTTTCCCATCTGCTAGCACCCATGTCAGGGGACACCTGGGGTTCAGTGCAGCCTGTGTGCTCATCCCCCAGCAGTGGCTGCAGGGAGTTAGAGGAATCAGATCCCAAATCCTCCAGAGTGGAGACAGAAATACCCACTTCACACTCTTATTTAAGCATTAAATCACTGAATGAATCCTCTCCCAGTTCCTTCCTCTCCTTGGGTGATTTTCAGGCAGAGGAGACGCTAAGCTGTAAACAACAGTTTTTTCAGCATCAGCTCACTCCATAAATGGTTATTCTGGCTGTGCTGTGGCAGGTTTTATTGTGCGATTAGGCTGACAATGCGCTAATGCTCTGCCCTAGACCTTCCACGTTCCCCAGGCAGAATTGACACATCCAGAAAAAAAACAAATCACAAACTGCGGAAGCACTTTCTGTACTGGAAATTTTGATCCATCTGATGCCTCAGTTTGCAAGGTCACTCTCTGAACCTTGCAGCCTTGCTCAGGTGCTGCTCCAGCATCTCCTAAGCCATTTACTTGACCCTGAAGGCCTATGACACCTCTGATCCCAGGTGATGAAAGCGGAGTAGGGCTGTCACTGGAGCAGGGTGGATGTGAAACATAGCCTTCCCTTCCAAGGATGGGAGCAGGGGAGCAGTCTGAGTGCAGGCACAGTGGTTTTGTGTCTCCCACCACTGGCAGTAGCTCAAAGGCAGGGGCAAACTAAGGAATGCCAGTGCATGGAGATCTCACCATGAACCAAGCCAGGTCTCTGTTCCACTTTGTATTCCAAGTTCTCTCAGCTATTGCAAAAGCTGAGGGCTCCTCCACAGACCTGATGCATAAAACATAGATATAATTCATTTCGGTGTAGCTATTCCCCTTTCTGTATCTTACCATTTTATTTGAGTACCTTTGCACTGGGGGAAGCATGTCCATGATTGGAGAATAAATGCTTTTCAGTGCACTGGTGTGGTGAAGGCACCGCAGTTCCTTGTGTAGACAAGCCCAGATGGCCCTTCTCAGGCTGGGCAAGGTTAGACCATCCCTGGGTGTCACTGGAAAGCCTCAGCTGTGAAAGAGGTATTTACACCTACCTTGTCTCAGCAAAAAATGGGAGCTGGGAGTGGGGGAGGACCATCACAATATATCTAAAAGTAGAACTTCTTCAGAGACAAAGAGAATTATTCTCTGTTCTTTTGCCAGTGTAGGAAAGAATGCACCAGGGGTGGTTAGAAAACACTTCCCTTTGCTCCCTTGCAGCTTCCCTTTTGGGCATACATTCTGAGTGATGTTTTTCCACATCTTCTTGTGCAGTTATCACCTGCAGGATGGTTTTTGCAGGCCTAGGAAACAAGAGCCTGCAGGACATTCCATGGCCATGGGCTGCAGCAAGTTTCAGGGCAGGGGAGACCCAGCACCTCAGCCCCCACCAGCTGAGGACAAGCATCATTTGCCATTGAGGAGACTTGATACAAAGATTGTTTTCCCCCGTAGACTGCAGCTACTTGTGCAGGAAGCATCTCATTCTCCACCTTGTTAGGGTATTATTGTTAGGAATGCTAACTGAATGTTTCTTGCTTCTGCTTCCTCTTCCACAGCTTCTAAGAAGAAAAATAGGAAAAGCATCAGGGAGACCCATAAAAATGTTCAGATGTGGAAATCACAGAGATGAACTCACCAGGCTGTCACTGGTGCTGGGTAGGGAGCAAGGGAGCTTGTGAGCGTGTTTTGGGCCAGGCAGGAAATAGATGGGGAGACCTATGGGAGTTTAGGGAAGAGGAAAGTGGGGGATACCTTTGTCATCATTAAAGTGATAAAGCTGCACCTCCTTTCTTAAAGAGAACCTCACAGTCTGGGGTAGGTGCTCAAACCCTGGATACTGCCATAAAATTTCTGTCTTCTTGTGTTGGAAGTCCCTCATGGTGTTTCCAACAAGCCCTTGTAACAGGAGTTGTCCTCAGTTCTCTCCAGCCTGGACATGGACATGTCCGTGCCCGAGCTGGGGTGCTGAACATCCTCCTGTGAGCCCAGCCAATGGGATCAGTGTCTGTGCAGGCAAAAAAATGAATCCACAGACAAAGCCTGACATTGCATCTCATGAGGAGGTGGTTTTGACTTACCCATGATTTAACCATAGCTCTAGGATGGGAGCAGATCTAATAAGAGACAGCTTATTGACTCTCATTGCTGTTTTCGTACATACCTCGGGCAACCATCTTTCCTGGCTGTTTTTATATTTACCCCCACACAGACACTTAAGGGACTCATCCCACTGCAGCATCCCAGCTTCTGGCATGGTGGGTACCACCTTGAGAACAGGGACATGTATATACTGTGCTATGTGGGTGTGCAGGATGCTGCCCTGGAACCCAGACCCACCAGCCCCTCATACCAGTGTGCCAAGGAGGACACCTCCTGTGGCACTGACAGCAGCTGGGCACCTTGTGGTGTTTTTTTAGTCCTATAAGATGAAATTAGTCTCCAAGGTGGAAGGGAGGTGCTGAGCCTTTTCAAGGAAAGCTCAGCACAAAACAACAGCTCAGAACTGGATAAAACCCCCAAGCCTTCCTCAGCTAAAGCCAGATGTGAGCTTCCTTGGGTATGAAGTGTAAATAAGGTAAATATGCTGTTGTGAAGAAGCTGGGAAAAGAGAAACGCAAAACATTTTATCTGGGCAACTATTTCTACTTTGTTAAAATACTTCTACTTCTGTGAAAATATGCAGAAAACTTTGCTAAACTCAAACAGGAGAAACCATTCTTCAAAATGTTCCTGGTTAGTAAACCCATTTAATAAGTGAAAATAAACACTTTGCCTCTGGAGGCATGGCAATTTTATATGTGCATTCCATGTTTTCAGGGTTTCTTTCAGAAGATGCGTGAGTGTATGTGTGCACAGTTAGAACTCTGAAGGTGTCAATGGTCATGGCTGGGAGGGGAAGGGTCCATAAAATTGCAGGTCTTATTAAGGTAACGATGGGTCCAAGCCAGCAGAAAGATCAGCCAAATGCCTTTAGGTATTACAAGCAGCTGCAGACAAGGACCCAATGATGGTATAAGGCTACTTGGCCAGAGCAGAGGTACATCAGGTGAATTAACAAGAGCTTTTCTGATTACGAAAGCAGAGCAGGGTCCTGCCTGCCTGGCTCTGGAGGGAAGCAGTGCAATGGGGCTCCTTTGCAGTGCTTCTCATGCTCAGAGGGAAAAAAGGAAGCTGCCTGTTTTCTGGTTTGAAGAACAGATCCAGTTTACATGGGCTGATCACCTGTGTGGAAAGCCTTCTTCCAAGCCTGAGTTTTGGCTGAGGATGACCCATGGTGCCTGCACAGAGTGGTGCTAGCTGCATGCACAGTGATCAGGATCAACTGCAGAGGCAGGGGAAGAGTAAATAATCCCAATTACAGCAGTGGCCTGCAGCCAGCACCTTATGAGAGCCTGCCAAGCCCCAAACCAGCTCAGAGACACTGGTTGCATAGACTCTGCCCACTGCTTCCTCCTCCTCTCTGCCATCAGGATTCAGGAGCTGCTGTCATCCATTTCCACCACTCCTGGTCAGGGAAATTTAGCCAACATCAGCTAAATATATACTAAAAAAAAAAGAATCCCAGTGTTTAGGTGGAAAGGGAGTGCCTGTCCACTGGGAATGGGACAATCTGTGGCTTTCTAGTGCCTTTAGAGCCTTCCCACAAGCCTGCGGTGGAGGACTTGAAAACTGGATAGCTGCAGATGCAGTTTGTTTTGCAGTGTTCCATGTGCCTTTTACCATTTCTCTCTGAATCCTGCAAAATGCCCTCCAGGTAACTAGGTAACTAATGCACCAGAGTTTATAAACTGCTGTGTTTAAAACATTCCCAAATTAGTTTTTCTGCAGTCCAGATGGTGCATTGTGAATGCTTAATGGCATGGTATTAAGATTTTATTGGCATTCATGAGGGATGATCCAAACAGCTTACTTGCGCCTATTCCCTCCACGCGTAATGCATCTCTTGAAGCCCATGCCAGGAAAACTTTGCATCCCACCACCTCGTGTCTCATGCACACGTGTGTGTACATACAATTAGTAAATGACAGTAGATAATATTGAAGGAAAATCTTGGCAAGCCACACTTTAGACTGATGCTATCTTGAATATTCAGTTATCTCTCAGTTTCCCTCCCTCATGCTGACTTCTGCTCATTGTTTTCATCTCCCGCAAGTCCAGGTCTTTCGCTGGGGTAAAGGACTGGTGTAATGGTTGTATTGTGAGTCTGGTCTCTGTTGGGCTTCCCGTTTCCCAAGGGACCCCAGGCTGAAGCACTGAGACTGCAGAGCCTTAAAGGTGAGCTGACAGGCTTGGAGCAGAAACCCTGACTTGACCAGTGGGTCGTGCTGGGGAAGTACAATGGAGCAAGTGCAAAGGTGTGTGAAGAGGAGAGCACTGAACACTGACTGCTCTTTTCCAGTGGGCAAGGAGCCTGAGTTTTGCATCTCTGATGGGAGGAGGAGCTCAGGGCCCAGTGCATCACTCACAAGTGTTTTAGGGCCAGTCTGATCTTCCTCCCACCCACTGCAGCAGCAGCATCAGGGGTACAAAGCAAAAGCACATGGTCATGCCTAAAGCAATGTAATGGGAGATGTGATTCACCACAGCTGATGCCACCATGATGGATAGCACAGAGCTTTAAGGCTGGAGATTTATGTCGCTGGCAACAGAGGGAATATCACTAGTTATGTGATGCCCACAAATTCTTATCTATTGTTTTATGTTTATTGTGAGGGGTTTTTTAATATGCCACACAATTCTGACATATATGGGTAGATGAAATAAAAATCTACTTGATCAAACAGCTTGCCAAGGTCATATATAAAACACATACTCGGCCAGATTTAATCTGGAGGGGAGAAAGCTGAGCCCTGCACTGCTCTGTCTCTGGCCTTCGTGGTTTCCACAAGCAGAAGATGTCATGACAAAGTTTCCAGTCCTCCTCAGCCACAAATGTGGATTTTTTTCCTGGTGATCTTCTGAGGCTCAACATGGGTGGCTCAGGCTGTGGCATGGGACCCTACAGGGGCTGCTTGTCCCTTCCCTGTGCATGAGGACATGGGGAGGCTCAGTGAGCCATATCAGAAAGTGTGGCTTCAGCTTCGTTTTTGGTTCCCATTATATGGTATCCATGGAAACGAGGATGACTTTCCCTTCTTTTTCTGGGGAAGGCATGGTATTCACTGCAATACAGTCTCTTCCACTAAGATTCTGCAAAATAGCTCCACAGGGTGACTGGTAGTTATCCAAAAAGCCTGTAGTACAGTTGGTTGGAGGGAGCAAGCCCCTTTTAACCCTCCCATGCAATATGGCATTTCTCAGCAGGGCTGAGGATCCTGCTTTCCAGCTGGATTTCGTGGGAGAGAAGGACAGGCAGCACCCCACACTGACACCAAACCTCTTCCCAAAGTGCCCAGGGATGCAGAGAGGTGGTGGTGAAGAGGGCAGGGCTGCTGTCAAGGCTGTGGGGCAAGGAGATTTAGGGGGAAGGTAACTGGATGAAATACTCCCCTGGCTTCATGAGCAGGGTTGGTTTTGGGCAATTGGTGCTAAAGACATCAGGTCTGGCAGATGTCATAAATACATGATTCCAGGGGTCTGACAGGGAAATCCTGTTCTGCCTAGAGATAGGAATTTCTGGATGTTTTGAAGGCTTAAGGGGGGAAAATGTTTTTCAAAAACCCCGCCAAATTTGGGAAAATGCAAATAATTCCAGTAGCTATGGCACTTATCAGAATTATTCCTTTTTAATTCTTTAAGGGTGATTAATGTTTTATGCAGTTAGCACAGCAAAGGACCTGATGGATACATTTACAAAGCAGAGTGCAGATTTTTGCTTTCCAATGACAAGAGCTATGTGCTGAAGTACTTACCCATGTGTTGGTCACTAATGTATTCCTAACTTCAGGAAAAATAAAATGCTGAAAATTCAAAGCAGCCATTTAGCTGTCTTCTAAGATAGAAAGAAGGCTGGATCCTACGGCTCAGTGATGGACATCAACAGTTGCTTAACAGAATAGAGCAAAGACTTGAAAAATGAACATTTGTTCTCTCTCTCTGCACAGTCTCTGCAAGGCTGCTAACACAACACTGCAGTCAAGACCAGCGTTAAATGAGGCCCACAGTACTGAAGCCTGTAAGCATTTTAATTGCTTAATACCATTCATTTTTTAAATAAAAGGCCTTCACTTGAAATATCCCAGTTACAGAAAGCATTTTGAAGAGCTGAGAATAACAGAAGCAATGTCATGTTAAACATCTCTCTAACCTTGCTTCACCCTGAGCTAAGTTAATTTACAAGAGTGTTTCTTCTATGTTTCTTCTCCAAGTATCCAGCTTTTCATACCAGAAATAATGTAAAGTGAACAGGTTTTCTTTCTTCCAAGTCCTGTATTTTCCCCCAAGTCTCCTGTCTCTCAGTTTGCTCCTGACCCTCCCACATTTGGGTCTCTGCACTGGATTTTCCTGGCAGTCAAGGGAATGGAGTCTTGTAGCCAGAGGCACAGTAGCCCAGATTTTCAAAGCCATCAGACACTTTGCTCCCATTAATAGGAAAAGGGATTTATACACCCAAACAACTTGGAGAGGCTTGGCTCTAGCATCATTCTGTGGCTGTGTACCGTTACTGAATGAAGGAGAAGGACTTGCGTTGGCTTGTTCACTTTCCTAACAATTTGTGATTCTGGTTTCCTATGGAAATCTGCCACCAGACCCTCCTGGTATAGCCACCAGGCCTGATGGCCACTTTCTCTAGCAATTGGCATATGGGAGGTGCTACCAAAGCCAGATGGGGTCTGGTGGTCAATGGGGACATGGGGCAGACAGGGGATGTTCCTGGGCGTTTGGTGGCTTTAGAGGCTGGGGCTTTATGGCCCCAACCTTACCCCATGGTGGCATAAACCCCACAAGAAGAGATGGGGGATGGAGAGGCCAGCAGGCTCCATGGCCTCAAGGCAGGATGCGATCTGCTGGCTCTGGGTGCCTAAGCTTCTGCCATCCCCTTTTGCAGCAGCTGCCAGAAATGGTTTACACTGCAATCCCTCGCTCTGTTTTTCTGTACAGTATCACGTCCATCAGCCATACAAAATTAAGATGTTTGAAAAGAGATCATGTGCTCGGGCTCCTGTGAAGCCACCTCTGAGTGCAAGCTTCTAGGTGGGACTTTCCTCTCTGAGGCACTGCTTAATTAAACTTTAACCCCACTGCCCTAAACCTTACCCTCTGAAAACGAAAGACTGCCTGGGTGTGAACTCCCATGACACACACAAGTTTGCTTTGCAAATGCAGCCACACAAGTGCCTGGCTCCTGGCTCCAGCAGCACGGCTGGGGCTCCCTCAGCACTCACGAGGATCTTGGCTCCTCCTGGTACCTTAGTTACACGTGGGGAGGAACATGGGGCAAGACAGTCACCATTCCTGATGCTCTTTGTTGGCAGGGCCATCGTGGTACGTGACATTACACCACAAACCCAGATGTGTAGAGTTTTGCCCCACCCTGAAGAAGATTATTTTGTGGGTCTTTCTGGTAGACCGGGTGGCTCAAAACAACAAAACAAAGCAAGGAATGGGAGACAGCGCCAAAACTGGTGAAATCTCTGCTTCTCTCCAAAGCAGGAACAGGATCATCTTCTGCACAAACCCCCTTTTGTTGCATCTGACGTGGGATTTGGCAACCAGGTAGCAGTACAAAGAGGCTAGACTTGACATTTGTTTGGTGGCTGCACAGAGCCCATGGAGACATGCCTGAGGAATATTCTTTTTCCCTGTTCAAAGCTTTACCTGCTGGTGAGTCATGGGAGGGCTGGCTGAAGGAGTGTATCATGCATAATTATTTGGAAAAGCAATCTGGCAGTCTAACTCCTGTCGTAAAATGTGTGATTCATAACATACAGCAGGACAAAATGTAACACAAATGCTTTAGAGGATCCCTTGCCTGTCTTAATCGAGAGGCAAGAAAGACATGAGTCCCATCGGGTGCTTCCCCAGTGCTTTCCAAGCATGAGAGGAGCCATGGTGCAGTGGCTGGGAGGGAGCAGACACTTCCATCCTTTCTCCCCCCAATACCTGGAGTAGGAGCAGCAGGAGGTGTGAAGCAACATCCACAGAGCTTTGGCATCAAAGGTGTTCTGTCTCTCTCAATAACAAAGAATGTAAATGCAGAAGAGCCTTTGCCTTCAGCTTTCCTCTTCCCTGAAGAGCTGCAGGAAGGCAACATGTGAATGGAAGATGTGCAAACTCACCCATATGTTTTCCTGTGCCTGGGGCATCTCTATGGCACAAAGCAAACGCTACCCTGGTTTTCTCCAGATAGGAAACTTGTCCCTGTCACAGCAGCATATCAGGACAACATCCTTCAGCAAATCCTCCTTGGCCAGATGCTTGCTGCTTGTGGTGGTGCTGGTGCTATAATGGGTGCTGATTCCGTAAGAAATAAATGGCATTTTGATTTTGACTGGCAGAGCAGAGATAAAGGCAGGCAACAACACATCAATATAGAAATGAAATAAAACATCAGCCTTTCAGATATCTTCAGCTGGTCACATCAGGCTGTCTCAGATGTTCTCTGACACCTTTTCTCCTAGTGATCCAGCTGCCTTATGGTACAGCATCTTTTGGGGTATGAGTCCTTGCACTCATTAACTTCTCCAGTGAGAATGTGGTTGGAGTAATAACAGACCTGGTGTGAATCCACCAGTTCTCTCTCCCCTGATCGTACCAAGGTTTTCCCATCTTGAGACCAGAGGTGCCTTTCCCTCACCTCCACCTGGGGAAGATCTATGGTTGCCTGAAAATGGAGCACGGAACTGGTGGCAGTCTGAAAACCAAGGAGGAAGCAGAAAGGAAAGTAGAGGTTGTGGTTTAGGTGCAGCATGGGCTGGTGTCCTGGGTTCAGCAGTGAAGGTGATGGCCCAGGGGACCATGAAGCTTGATGCAGTTTATGATGTTTTTGCATCTCGAGGGCTTTGCTGATGTAGTGAGAGTTAAGATGCAAGTAGAAAGAGTTGCTTTCAGGACAACTCAATTTGCTGACAATAAAGCCCAGTTTTATAAGACGCTGGGTGCCTTATATCTTCCAGGAAGAGATCAGTTCGATAGGACAGTGGGCTCTCTTCACGTCTCTCATAGTTTGTTTGCATAATGCTACTCCAAGGGAGGTCAACTCTCTCCTGGATGTGGAGGTGGGAAGGGCCATTTACCTTTTAGTTGAATATCACCAGCTTCATGTTGAAAAAGAAGAAAAGAAAGCAGGGGCTCATTTGTCATAAATGTTGGTTGCTCGTGGGTTGCAGTGGAGGATGGATGTGGAAGGACAAGATGTGCAGGAGGTTTTGACAGCATTTGATGTGGAATGGATGGAAAGCCCACACAACGCTATCATTTCTCCCAGATCCCATTGCTGAAACAGGGAGGAAGGGTTTTTCCTAAGCCTTCCAGGCATTGCAATCACAGCACACAAGCTCCACATTACCTGCAGCTGTGCAACATGTGGCTGAAGTGCTGCTGGGCACTCCATGTGTGCTGCTATGAGGGCAGCTGGATGCACAGCCACAGCACTGGGGGCTGTTGGACCTGAGAGCATGGCTGCTGCCAGCTGGCCAGGCTGGTGTTCTATAGAGTGACAGCAGTGAATCTTCCTCACAGGAACAGGAAGGGAAGGTGCCATCCAAGGCAGAGCACTGAGTGGCAATTTCCCTCGGGGTCTCAGGGTGTCAAAAACTACTCCCCATCCATATCACATACATCTTTTCAGCCCTTGGTACTGAAAAAGAAGCTGGAATCATGTTCTCCTCTGATGAAGAACTCAAGGACAACCTCCAATTGGGCTCCTGCCAGTGCTTCCGAGTGAACTATGTCCCATAGTTTAAGGGGCATAGAAGTTTTGATTGATCGAAACACAACAGGTCTGTTGTCCAGGCAGTCCAAGTGGCCATGCTGTAAAATTCAGTGGCAGCAGAAGCTGTGTCAAGTCTGCATCATCATGGGCAGGCTCAGGATCACACAGAGAAAGAGAGGAACAGAACAGTCTCTGGATGCTTCCTTCAGCAGAAGTAATAAACAGGCAAGGGCTGCTAACTGGTGCTGCGACAAAGCCATGAAATAGAAGGTCTGTGAGCCAGAGAGATCACTGGAGAAAGAATTTATTGCTAGTGGCTAAGAAACTGTTATGTATGAACAGAGGGTTCAAATGCTGCCTCCAAACAGCTAGGTCTGGAGCCATTCCTGTAACATGCATAGGGATTTCTTACCCCACGTATGTATCAAATCACTGTTGAGCACATCAGGAGTAGAAAGCAAATGGTAATAAATCATTGTGCTGACCCTGTAATCGATGTCTTAGCAACGTAATTCTTCAGTGGATCTCCTCCTTCAGCACAAGGTCAGCAATGCCTAGATGCCAGGTCTGCAAATTCCCTATTAACCTCAGGACTGTGCCTAAGTATTGTTTGATCTCCTTGGTTAATGAGGTTATAGTTAGAAGCTGAAAATCCTATCACTGGTTAAACAAGCCAGTGCTGGTTTGCAGCTCCCAGCAAGTGATGGGGCTGCTTTATTTGGAGGGTTATACACTGAGTTGTTCAGGCAGAAGCAATGCACTGAGCTTGTGTCCATCAGAGAGAAGACCAGCACCACTGTTCAAGGGCAAGGCATTTTTGTTTTGTTGTTTCTTCTTCTACATTTTGGTTTATGTTTCTCTTGCTACAGGGGCAGTGCACAGGTGCATGTGCAGGTCAATGGCAGGCATCCCATGTACCAGCCTGCCTGAATCCCGTCCCTGCTTTCCATGCATCATCCTCAGTCTCTCCATCATTTTTGCTACCACAAGGGGTTTTTTTGCCTTTCTCTCCGCTCATTCAAGGAGTTTTCTCTCCTTGGACCTTGAAGACAACTAGATTCTTTTAGCAAAATCAGAAAGATCAATAGACACCCTTTCCCATCAAAGAGAGCCAGGTGTCAGAGGTGCTCCTGTCATGGAAATCCTGGGCTCAGCCTTCCCATAGGACCCCAGATGGCTGCCTGCGGGTTGCAGACTGACCTGCACTGCTCAGGCTTGTCTTTAACTCTTACACTGCACAACTTACTTATCACAGGAGCAGAGTGTGCAGAAGAGGGCAGGGCCCTACTGTTCCCCAGATGTCTCCAACCAGGCTGTGCTGGCTCATGCCCCTGTGAGTCATCTGGGAACCACTGATGTGCACTGAATGGTGCAACATGCGCCTTTCCCAAGCACTAATCGTGGGGTCACTGCTGACTCAGAGGCAGTGTTAAAGTGTTTAAGCGTGGGAGTCCCAGCCTGCCAGCTCCTGCCCTTGAGATCGAGAGGGTAGTGACACGCAAACAGGGGAGTCTTGGAGATAGCACCTGCACTGATGTCGAAGGGCTACATCCTCGGTGATGTTTGAGGGACAGTTGTCTGGGTGACAAAAACAAAACCACCCTCCCTGTCAGAGAAGGCAGCCCTGAGTTGAGATCACAGAGGTGCCGCTCTGCTTTATTGAACCGGTCAAACAATTAATTCTTCATTTTCCAGACCACACATATCCCATGGGAATTTCAATATTGCCAAAGAGCTAACGCTGTATGTGAGGATTACATATAGCTTCCTGTTAGCTGATAAGAAAATAGAGGAAATAGATACATTTAAAAGGTGTGCCTAAGTGAAGACATTTTTAGAAGACTTAAAAGCAGAGCAGGCCAAAAATAGTCTGCTAGCAAAAATGGGGAACTCCAGAGTTCTGATCCTGACTGAGGAGGCCATGAAGAAAAACAAGTGGTTTGCTCTGTACAAAGGCTAGACAAGAGCAAATCCCAGCCTGCTGCCCTCAGCCTCATGCCTGTGCTATGAGCACCCCTTTGGTTCACTGAGCATCAGCTAAGTCTCCCAAGCAGGATGTGGTACCCAGCACTGCCAACATTCTGTGTTTAGTGGGATGCATCCCCATCCTGGTGTTATTTCCTAAATCTCCAGAAGCAGGGTGGTGTGAGGGGAGTCATACATCAGTGTCCTTGGAGCTGCTACCCCTCAGCTGCCAGGGAAAAGGCCTGCACACCCAGAGCAACCCCAACCTCAGGTCTCTGCAGGAGCACTTCCTCATGGCTGGACCCAGTTTTGCACAGTTTTAACTCAGGTGCCGTGTTCCCAGAGACAGCTCCTCTGCTTCCCTGGGTGGCAGTGCCACTCCTAGGTACCCAGCTCCAGTCATGTCAGGTCATGCATGCCTCCCCTGCACATTTCTGGCCAGCCGGGACTTGGGACAACTGCATTATTCTGCAGCGACACCGAGTAGCCACTTCATGCTGAATGTGCAAGCTCCTGCCTGCACTCCTAACAGTTACCATACAGTTTAGTTGGTCACTTGAGGACAAGGCATACTTTTAATGATGTTGCTCTTGTTCCTTAAAATGCATTTGTTGCTCTGCAGGGCTTTTTTGCCACACATATGTCACCAGCAGGAGTTTGCTGTGGGCTTCCCAACGTGCTTTTCTCAGGCAGCTTTTTTCCCCAGTAGCACTTTGGTTGCTGTTGAAGGTGAGGGACACACAGACATGCATGAGGAGCATGTGGGAAGCAACTATGGGAGCAGCAGGTATTCATTTTCCCCGTCCCCCAAACCAGTGCTACCTTCTGTGTTTACAGGGAGAAGATAATTGTGGTTCTGGGCAACCTGATCTAGTTGAAGATGTCCCTGCTCACTGTAGAGGGATTGTACTAGATGAGCTCTGAAGGTTCCTTCCAACCCAAACCATTCCGTAATTCTATGGGAATATATGGGTTTTCGATATATTTAGGGAGTACAATTTGGGTTGAAGGCTGAAGCAGTTTGCCAAATGTCTGCATCTAGAGTGCTGTTATGGCTGGCTTCTGCTGTGGTTGCTGGAAAGCTTGGGGGGGTTCACAACATCCCCCTCAGATCCAAGTGGACACTGGAAAAAACATGTCTTGGTAGTAGTTAAGAACCATTGTGGCAAGGCTGGTGTAGATTTGAGTGATGTATCACATGGGCCTTCCTATGAATTTTTGGTGTTGGATTTGACATTCTGGCTCTGAAGGCTTGGTGGGCACGGAGAGCGTTTAAGCAAATCAAGAATTGTATTTCATACTGCACAATACAGGGAAGAAAATTTCTCAAGATGACTTACCCATCTCCTAAATCTTTCCAATGGGATCTGCAGAGTCAGGAAACCCAGAAGGTATTCCTAATTCTGCCAGGGGCTTTGACTAGATCTGAGTGCTTTGTTTTCCTTTTGGCAAGGAGGAAGCGCTGACTCTGATCCAGCTTTGCAGAGATGCTCGAGCTCTAAGAAATGGAAAGTGCTATTTTGCCTCTGTTTTGACTTTCTGTTGTATTCAGTTGCAAGACTCCTGTAATTATTTTGCTTTGTTTGTTTTGTCTCAAACAAAGAAGCACCACTTCAGCCTAAATTTAGTGCTCTGTTCATGAACAATCTGCAGTTAGCAAACTGTATCTGTGTGCTAGATGGCAGTGGAGAAAAGGGACCTTAGTATGGTGGGTGATGGATTTTTCTTCCAAATAAGCAACACACAGGAAAATGCAGTTAAGCCTGTGTATTCCTCCCTGCTCCTTTCCTGATGCAAACATGGATATTGATGGTAGAGCTATTGATAGAAATTGCCTCTGAACTGCTTCACAGATTTCAGCAATGTGCTCCCCAGCTTGCTGCTTCCACTTGGCTCCCGTAATGGCCCATGCATATCCCATACCCTGCACTCCTCTCCTAACTGCTCGGGTGTTAGTAGACTTTGCTTGTTGCTACAGTGACGTTTAAATCAGAAAATGAGAGCACTGCGTATCAACAGCATCCTTTAAAAGCGTGTTCAATCTCCTGTTAATCTAATTGTTGCAAATCCCATGACCCCTGCTTAACCGTGTTTTTAAATCGATCTACACCAGTGCCCAGGCTTTCTCCACTGCCCTTCACCATACAGATGGATGCACCTTGGTCTCTGCCTCTTCCCTTCCCTCTGCCCTTTCCTGCGGGTGTGCCTGGCAGCATACCCCAGTTTATTGCAAAAGAGCAGTTACTCTCCAGCATGCTAGCTTGGGAAGGGCTGGAATTTGCATTTTAGCGTGGAGGAAGGAGATTTGCTGCCATCTGCACCTGGTAAGAGAAAGAGCTCCACAGCTGGAGGCAGCTGCCAAACTTCTGCCAGGCGCCCCTCCTGTGCAATAAAGCAGGCTGCCCTCTTGTGCACTGGACACAAGTGTTAAGTCTACAAATACATTATCAGGCAAAGTGATGTTAATAACTTAAATAAGAATATATTTGGATTGTGTACAGCTGAATCTAGGCTGTAGTACAACTGGATCTAGGCATAACATAAAATGCCATACACATGCAGAAAGGGATTTTTTTCATCTCAGTACTTTAGGCAGTGAGATCCACTGGGTTATTATCCCAGTACTCATGTGAGTGAGTACTGGACATAATTCAGATCTACACACATGCACTGCAGAGCAGAATGAAACTTCAGTAAACTTTACATCAGATATAATCAATGTGTTATCAACCCGATTATGTGGGCTGATAAAGGAAAAAGGGAGAAGAACTGAAACAAAATTGTAATACTATTTCCTCCTTATTGCATGGGCAAACACCCTGTATTAGGCCCAGAACTTCCTGAGAGACAAGTCCAGAACTGGGAAGGATATGGTAGATTGGGGTAGGTGCAGTAGATGATGACATTGTAGGTTAATGATGTCATCAGACTGACTCACATCTATCTAGGTAGTTAAATATACATAGGATTGTTTTTTCTAATGATGAATACTTCTGGACCGCAGCCGATGGCTCCTACAGATGAGGGCTGTGCAGGGGCTGCAGGTGAGCACTGGGGTCAGCTGCTGGAGTTACCCATGGGGCTCTGCCCTAACCAAACCCCAGCAGCCTCATGAGCCCCCCAAGTACTGTCATGGGGTACGGCTGCTTTCCCCGGTGAAGAGGAAATGGGTCCCAGGTTTAATTTAGGGGTGCACATGCTGCTGCATCCTGCCTCAACTCTGCAAAAGCCTCCATCCTTGCTACTGCCCTGCACTGAAGGGGTCTCTACCTTGGCAGCTGAATTCACATCTCAAGGACAAGGTGGTCCCTTTCAGGCTGCTTCTAAGCAACATCAGTGTGTGGTCACCTGTCTGCCAGTATGTGGGCTGGGGTCCTGGTCCTAGTTAATGTACCAGCACAGAGACAGCATTCCTTAGGGCTCAGGGCAAAAGCTGATACTGTTAATTTAGGATACCCATCTGCAAAGGCCACTCCGTACAGGACCGGTGAGCAAACCAGCCTTACGCCACCTGCCTGCAGAGACAGTCCTGCTTTCACTGGAGAGTGATGGAGCTTGGTGCCTGGGGTGCTTGCCCCGCGGGTTACTGAATCAATTGCACTTAATTCCCTTTCCTCCTTATCTGTTTTTTGTGAGTCACTCCATAAATAACTATCCAAGTGAAATGCTTCATTGGGAAGGTTTCAGTGTGGAACTTTTGCTTGTACTAAGTGCCAGAGTACCTCCAAGGAGAAGCCTGGCATCATGAGCTGCAGGTAGTCTGCGAATACCTCCAGCAGTATAGTTATTGGTTCCTTGGACAAATACAAATTGAAAAGATAATATTTAATCAGTATTTTAAATACGCAATATAATAGCATGCAGCATTGCTCAGACCTGCTTCCTCTAATCCAGCTTTGTCCAACAACAACCGAGATCCTGAGGGCTCTGTTATGCTGTTCCCACTCACATCTTCACCTCTATGTTTTGTTTTTTTGGGAGGCTGCATTGCAGTTGCATAGTTCTGCTTCATGAGCTTTAGGTGCTCCTGTTCATCTCAGGCTTCTGTAGGTCAGAAGGAACCTCTCTAGCATCCTTTGCACCAGCATAAAAGTGGTAAGAAAGCCATATCCAGCATAGCAGGGTTATTCATTGCTTTGCTATTTGTAGACTTGCATAAGCTTGCATATGGGCTCGCATAGCTGTTCCAGATGCAAAGGGAAGGTAACAGCCATGGCTTGCCATTCCTCTTCCCCTCCATGTCTCTAGTGCCATCCTTTTGCCTATCCTAATGAGGAGGTTTAGTGTGTCAGAGGGAACAAGATGAGCTTACAGAAGCCATGCTGAATTCCTAGTGTTTTGTTTTTTTTTCTCATGGATGAGCACCAGTTGATGAAATCATGTAGAATCCACACAGAAATATTTTGGTGGTGTAGGGACCCTTTCAGTAAAGACTCTGTGGGATGGACCTGAGGAGAGGCAGGATGCAGGGAGCATTGCAGCTGTGCAGGAAAACCACTTCAGGATTACAGATGGGCTCCAGCACCGTGACTCAGGTCCAGCCCAGAGCACCAGGGCAGCAGTACATGCAAGGCCATGGCAGGAGGACTGGCAACAGAGGACGGATGAGCACCGGGCTCCCACCTCTGCCTTCCTCCCTGACCTCTTCTTCTTTGTTTTCTTCCTGTTGCTCTAAGCAAGCTGCTGAGTCAGAGCAGCAGGATCAGGAAATTCTCTATTTGGAGGGTGAGATCAGAGTGCTGTTCCTGCTAAGCAGAAGCAGTTTATTTTTGCTTTGTTGGCTATTCCTCTGCTGTTGGGGCAGTAGGCTGGGCAGCACGCTCCTCGTCCCTCCTGAGTGCTTGCAGGCTGCTTGTTTCCCCCACACCATCATGATAGCACAGATTACAAATACAATTACACTGGTCTCACAAATTAAGTATTGCAGGAACTGTAATGAAGTGTGAGAGGGATTAGTAAGAACAAGTCATAAGAGTTTTTCCACACCCATTTTCACAATAAGTAATTATAATTATTCCATCCCATCCTGAGGACTCAAGATTTTAATTATATTGTAAATTGTTGTGAAATGCTTAACCTGACACAAGAGAAAACAGAAGAGAAAAAAAAGAAGCAGCCTTTCATCTAGCGATGCTACAATGGTTAACAGGATGCTCCTTTCAAATCTATTTTGTTTTAGAGGTTTTATTAGCAAAGAAAGGGTTTGGGGACTTTATATTCAGGGATGTAGGGTTTTAATTTAATTGGGTTTGGCTCTGAAGGCTTACAAAGAGATACTTCATTGAGCAGCAAATGATAATTCCCTTACAATGTAGAGGATGCTTTGTCACTGTCTAAGTGAAAAGCACAATTCTGCTGCCTTTCTTCATAAATGGTCCTTTCAGTTGGAGAGTTTTCATAGTGAAGCCCACAGAAGAGAGAAAAAAATCCAGCTAAGAGCCTCTCTCAAAGAGCAAAGTCAGGGTTTTCTTTCAAAATTTTTAGTGTGACAAGAAAAAAAGAATCATAAAAATTTATGTCAGCACTGCTTTGGCAGTGCTCATTTTGGCCCATAGTACATTGGTTTGAGATGATACAATTGTTCCAGATGTGCACCAACCTCCCTGCTCCACAGGGGTTGTGGCAGCAGCAGAACCAAGGCCTTCAAGATCCACAGTGCCCACATGTTAATCTATATTTTTAAATTATAGCTAACTTTATCCTGTTTCTAGCTCTCCAAAAGTAGATGAGGTACCCACATTTCCAATGGCTGAAATCAGGGGACAGGCATCTTGCCTTATATGAATGTAAAGAGGAAGCTGAAGAGCTTCCAGTTTAATTGGGAATTGATTTAGAGTTAGGTTTCTTTGGTTCCCACTGAGTCTGCTCTGTGGTTTGGGTAGCACAAGCCTGTTTATAATTCCACAGGTTACTAGACTTCCTCTGCCCAAAAAAGCATCTCATGCTTTCCACAGCTCCACACTCTGCTCAGAGAGCTGGGCAGGCCCTGGTGGCACCGGAGTCAGGGGAACACAGAAAGCTCCTGAGCTCTCCCAGCCCCTCCAGAGCACAGCACATCAAAGGATCTGGCTCAGGTCTCCTGACTCAAGCTCTTCCATGCTCTTTGCATTGAGGCCACTCTTGCTGTTTGCCCACAAAAATGCATCCTTGTTATTATTTTAAAGTTGTAGGGGGATGAATGAGCTGCTTTGAGCTGCTCCTTTTTCCTAAGGCTATTTGCCTATTTGGAAGAAAAGCAACAACAACAAAAAAAGACACATTTTCCCCCATGTGAAACACTGCAGCACTCCAGCACAAGTTCTGCTGGTGACATACAAGCTCAAACCCTCTTGTGTGAAGAAACATCTACTGATNAGCAACACAACAAAAAAAGACACATTTTCCCCCATGTGAAACACTGCAGCACTCCAGCACAAGTTCTGCTGGTGACATACAAGCTCAAACTCTCTTGTGTGAAGAAACATCTACTGATGACCTCCTCAGAAAGGTGAAACTTCTGGGGTCGGTCACTATACCTGATGCGTGCTCTCCTTGAGCCCCAAGGGTCTCACTCCACCGCTGTGAAGAGGTGAGGCAGAGGCACGAGCTGGCATGAGGAGAAAGGAGCTTTGCATTGCTGAGCTGCAGGTTGTTTGGCGGGATCCACCTCCAGATGCCAGGATGCACGGCTGGAGGTAGTCAAGATGATGGACACTTTCACACTTCCTGGGAGGTGTAGAGCAGGGATTCATCTTGAGTGAAGCCTTTTTTTGCTTGGGAAGAAAAGTCTTAACTAATGGACAGTTTAATTAAATAGTGAGTAATTGCCATGTCCATTTCCTGTACCCTGCCCCGGGAGGATAATAACAGGTTAGACCACATCAGAATGTTCCTGAATACCTTTAGTGACATGACAACAGAAGTTAACTGCAAAGATTTCTAGAAAATCATGGAGTCAGCAGTATCTCTTGCACTTAACAGTTTGGTCCTCACTCCACTGAGGCAGCTTTTTGGAAATGCTCATGAGCAGTGGTCTGGTAGCAGATAGTTGTCATGCCATCCTTCCTTCTATTCGCTTCCAGAAAGACTGGGAAACCCTCCTGTCCTCTCCATTAACAATGGTTACATGAATGATCCTACTCACAGAATGTCTCCCTTTGTGAAGAATACCCGGGAAGAGGAGTACAGGGTAAACAACAGGCTTTTCATGGGCAATGCAGAACAGATAAAAATAGGATCATCGTCTCCATCAGCCATCTGGTGATAAAATAGGGCTTTGCATAGCTTAACTGGCCAGTGGGCCACCAATTATTTACAGAGCGCTGTAGACAAGCACAATGCTTCTCAAGGGCGGAATCTGCTATGGAAATTGGAATTCATTCCCTAAAGTAATCACATCCCAGAGCAGTCACATTATAAATGCATCTCCAGTAGGTGGAAGACAGCAGCCCATGGCCATGGTGAGCAGAACCAGTGTGGTCACTTCAGCTGTTTGCTTTTCTCCCTCCTCCCATGTCATTTCCTATCAATCACAGATGCTGAGGCTGATCTGCATCACTGTCACACCTACAGGCCCCACAGCTAGGCACAGCACAGCAAGATAACGTAGAACCTCTTCTATGGTTATGGGTTAATGGTTTGGTGTTTAATACTCCACTGCTTCATCCTTCCACCACATTATCCCAGATCAGCAAGAAACACAAACTCAATTTTTAATTCAGGAGAACGGCTGAGACATTTCCCCTCTTGTGGGAGAAAATAAACACAGATGTTGGCTGTAGGTTCTCACCAACCTACTCACTTTCAGCCATGTGCACTGGGAGTTAGAGCACAGTTTAATAATACGTAAGGACTCAAATGATGCATTGAGAGCTTAAAGCTGATTTTAGTCTTAATAGCTTATTTTACCACATCACTGGGGTGCTGTGTGTTCATGGTTACAGGGACCATGGGTGATAGCAAAGGACATGCCTCTTTTGGAGTGAAAATTGATGATTTTCGATTTTAAATGGGGTGTTCATGACACGCAACTGCCATACAGCATTGGTATAGGTCACACGCCGGTCACAGGTCCCATCCTCAGTGGCCCAATGCTTGCAAATCTCCAAACTGTGATGGGCTTGTGGAGCACTGGCAGCAGGAAAACACACTGACTGCTGGATCCGCATCTCCCTCTTGGTGTCTCCCCTTCCCTGTATCCCAGCCTGACTGGCTCTCTGGGATGGCGAGTGGGACAGAAAGGAGAACCTATCTGTGAAAAATCTATTAAAATGATATTCTTGATAGTTAATGCATTTGCATGTGTAATGGCCAAGGTGCTTTCCCTGGATTATGCCATCATAAATTCGGGAATGGCTATAAGGCATGTCTGCTTGAAGCTATAGTAAGCAATACTGGAAAGTACTGGGCGGAGCAGGGAGGGGGACAGCTATTATGCGCACATGGTCATTACACATGTAAACACGATATTAAAAATAGAGCTGGCTGAATACTGCCAAGCATTTCTCTGGCTACCCATCAGAATTAAAGACAGACTTGGGCTTGGCTAGAGTCCTGACATTTTGTTCATCGTTCCCGTGATCGCTTCAGCGTGAGAGAAAAATGCCTGCAGAAAATGGATAATAAACTCGTGTGTGTGGGTATCTACATGAGAGGGTTTTGTTCCATATGGGGCGGGACACCGTCCAGTGCAGCAGCGGCAGAACAGGATTCCTCAAACTTCCTGCCAAGGGTTTGCATCCCTCCCTCGAGGTGCAGAGGCCTCGAGGTGCAGTTGCAGTAAGTGAACACAAATCAAGGTGGAGACCACTCAATGAAGAGTGTTCCTGGAGGATTTATTCACACCAGGTAAAGAGTGAAGGTCAGCATGGTCATTCCAAAGGAAAGCAGTGCCCTGTAATTTCACCTGAGAACCTTATCCCTTATCATCCCAAAAATGACATGGAAAAAGTGGGAACCTTTGGACTGAGATTTGGCAAACTGTGACAGGATGTGAAAAGGAACGTAAAGCCAAGGACTGTCTGGCTGAAAGGCTGAAACTGATCCTCTAAATTCAGAACAGGTGAAGAGAAGAGCCAGAAAAAAATCATTTAAAGACATGGAAAAAAGTTCTTACCCATGAACAGTTCAATCTATTCAGTTTATGATAAAAAGAGAGATTGAGAGGAGATGTGATTTGGGTGTAAAGATTTCCTTTTCTAGGGAGAAAGCAGTGCATACTAAAAAGGCTTCAAAGCAATATTGCCTCCCTGTTTCCTTACATTTTCCCATCTGTCTGTCATATAAACCAAGTAATACAGCAGGAGGAAACTGAAGAGAGAGCTGGGATGAAATTCTCATAAATGCTTTTGACTTCAGTGTCTGACGTGCAATTACAGCCACCACATTTTGCACTTAAGTTGTTATATACTGAGTAGGTGCCACTCAAGAGTGTAAAACCTTGATGAGACTAAAGAGGAGACTTAATTTTCACCTTCCAAAATTTGGAAGAAGGTGGGTCTTGTAAAGGATCTCACCTACTTGCATCCTCCCTTACCTTCCATGAGGGGAGGGTCTGGCTCGAACTTGATGTTTTCGCAGTGTTTCAAGGTGAGGAGACAGTCCTAGCAGATGTCTTCCATCTGTCCAGAAGACAAAACAAACCCATGCTGCTTGTCTGGGAATGATGCTGGTGGGAAGCAGGCTTTGGAGTGGTTAATGGAGTCATTCTCAGGAGTTTTGGAAAAGTGATATTAACCTCTCCCAGGAACTAACTTGCTTAGAAGAGAATTAGAGAGGGAGAAAGGAAAAGCAATATAACCTTCAGCTTCATGTCAGGTAAAGACATTCCTTGTCTTTACCTGGGGGATTAAGCTATTAAAAACAAAGGCAAAACCAAATATTTTTCAGGCAAGTGATGGCAAGATACAAACTTTAGCTTTTTTTTGGTGCTAGAATTGATGAAACCAAATCAAACGCAACCCATCCACACTCTCATACACATAAAAGAGAAGTAACCTGGTCCTGGCGTGGGATATAACCTACCAGGTGTTTCTATTATTAGAAGCTGGCATCAGCAGTGGGAATAAACTGTACAGATTGATACAGCAAATACCAGGTCAGCCGGGGTGGGACCACAGAGGGAGGGCGGTTTCTATGGTGATGGAGAACAGCCGTGATGGGAGGTATCGAGAGTAGGCGGCAGCAAAGGAACGGCAGCTTTGCTCCCAACAAAAGCGGTTAGTTGCTTTGGAGACAGGTGCACGCTCTGACAAAAGCACCTCCAAGGGAATAGGACGGAGATGGGGGCATTGCTGGATACCAGCTATGCTAGAGGTGGGCTAGCCAGGAGGTGAACAAAGGGGGTGGTATCAAATTTGATGCATTCTGGTCATTAAAAAGGCTTTTCTGTGCTAGAGCACCACAACTGCAAGCACACAGCTCAGAAATAGCCCACGTCTGGAGGCCAGCATCCAGGTGATGGTGGAGGGAGTAGTGAAAACATCTACAAATCATATAGTAAATAAAAGCACAGCTGGTAGGAGGAATAAAAATGACATTTAAAAATGAATGCACATGCCTTACTGAAGCCACTGCTGCAGTGGATCTTAGCACATGAGCTTATTGAGCTTGTTGGTCTCCCATGCCAACAGGAGAGGCCCACAGGAAGATGTCAGTGGGAAGGTAGTTGATGGGATGGTTTCTCTCCTCTTCCATACAGTCCCAGGCTGGGAAAACACACATGTGACCATTCAACCCAGAGTCTTCCCATCTACCCAAAGATGGTAGTTTCACATGTTGGAAATCATAAAAGCTGAGTACAGTGTCAGCTCGTAAAGGTGGAGGTGTCTTGCTTGGTGGACAGCCCACATACAGTTGATGTTTGGGGACATGGGGGAAAATGTCTCTGCAAGAGGATGCTGTATTTAAAAAATGAAGCTGTAGATGAGTTTTCCCCCAGCATGTCCAAGCCTGAAGATATCCTGCCTCAGTTTTGCCCCTAGCTGGTTGTGGCAGAAGAAGCAGAGGATTTTGCTGGGTCCAGACCTATAAGATACAGCTATACTGAAATGTGCAGATATTCATGTTTATATCACAGAATCACAGAATCCTAAGGGTTGGAAGGGACCTCGAAAGATCATCTAGTCCAACCCCCAGCACCTGTACTGTCCTTGGTCCTAATGGCTTTGGACATTACAGAGGTGTAAGTGTTTAATCATCATGGCACTCACACTAGGTGCCTCTGCAAACTTCCAATGTTTGCAGAGGCACAGATGTGAACAAGAGTGAGGAAGGACAGCATCTCTGCTCCGGTGCTGCCTGGGCTGGCTGTGGGTGCTGGGGCTCACATGGGGTTAGGGTGATGGATAGAGCCAGGGGTTGTTCCTTGCCTATGCAAGAAAAGGTGGAGGACAGCCTGGAGGCACAAGAAGTGAAGCAGAGACCAGACACCAAGCTCCTGCCATGCTCCTCAGGCATGAAAAACTGCAAGGAGGGAGGGTGAGGGCTACTGGCTGCCCATTTCCAGGTAACCAAGTACTGGCATCAATCAACAGTGACAATACTGACACTAATCCATGGTTTCCCTGACTTCACATTAGTATTGTGTTGCACACTACAACCACTTCATTAGTGATAGATGAGTAACCTTAGATCCTACTCCTGACCCACAGAATTGAACAGCAAGACTGAAGCTAAAGGATTACTAGTTACCATAATGGAACCAAAAGGAGAAATTCCTCTTTCATCCATCCTGGAACATGGGATGGTGATCGTATACACTAACCCATTAGTAAAAGGGCTTTAACAAGCTGAAAAAGGCTTGAAAGAGTGATTCTATTTTGAGAACTGTATCTGAAAAGTTTATTGTGCTCATGGGAATACAATTCACATCCTTTGAAAGTCAATATAACTTATCCTGCAGAGTTGTTCATTTTTTACTGGAAAAGTCATTTTTAATAGAAAAATGAAGATTTATACAGATTTGTGATTTAATCAATTTAAATATCATAGTAAATTCATGGAATGATGTGTTGTATACGCAAAGTTCCACTTCTTTTTTTCTCCTCATAATCATACCCTTTTCCTGGACAACACTGTTTTTAATGGGAAGGCTCTGCCAACTGTGCAAAGCAAGACTGAAACAGGGAGGTTGCCCCCCTCCCAGAGCAGCTCCCTGCCCCACAAGGGATGCAGATTTCAATGCACTGGAGCATCCTGCTTGGCAGGTCCCTGTCCTGAGGAGTAACAAGAAATAAACCCCTTATGAATGAAGGTTAATCCCAACTCTTCCTCCTTTCCCATCCTTTCAGCCACATTTGCTGAATTTGGAGCCATTTCTTAGCAAACTTCCTCCAAGATGTGTGTTTGAAAACAGATTATCTCTGTAAAGCTGCTAATGCTTGTTTTTCTCCTCCTGTTATACTGGCATGGGAAAGGATTTTCAAAGGCGCTAGGCCCTCTGTTTTGAACGCTTTCCTTGAAGTTTTTAAAGCAGCCATTGAGAATGAGTCCTTTCTACAGCAAATTCTTTCAGGGAGCTGAAATGAAATAACCTGAGGGTGATACAATCCAGGTGAATTCGTTACAGCGTTTACAAGGCAACTTTTTCCCATCAAAAAAATCTTTCTGGGAAAATAAAGTTGAAATAATACTGCTCATGCTCCTAAAAAGTTTTCAAGAGAGGAAATTAAAGATAAATTCAGCTTTAAGAACAGTCATACCTATTAGTCATTTGTCATTACTGTTGTTTGTGAGAGTGACTATGTTTCTCCTTTATTTTGTGCTTTGTTTTCGCAACCTTTTCCCATTGTGTCTTACAGAAAAGCATGGGTTTCTTTGACCAAGGATGCCTCTTCAATGTTTCTGAATCTCAAGACTGATTTTTTTAAGAATGTAATTTAATCCTATACAATCCTGCCTATCTGCAATTGCTACTGACTTAAGCCACACTTAGTCTTGTGAGCTACAGGACATTATCTGCAGGTGAAATAATGAGAAGAGTTCTAGCTATGCACATACGTAATCACCAGAGTTAGCCTTTGCTGTGTGTAGCACAGCTGCAGTAGCACATTCTTATGTCAACGGAATTTGTAATAAGAAGGAAGCATCCAGTTTTGGGGAGGTTTACCCAAAGGTCATGAAACTGTTGGAACAAGTCCAGAGGAGGGCCATGAGGATGATCAGGGGACTGGAGAACCTCCTGTATGAAGACAGGCTGAGAGAGTTGGGGTTGTTCAGCCTGGAGAAGAGAAGGCTGCGTGGAGACCTCATAGCAGCCTTGCAGTATCTGAGGGGAGCCTATAGGGATGCTGGGGAAGGACTCTTCATTGGGACTGTAGTGATAAGACAAGGGGTAACGAGTTAAAACTTAAACAGGGGAAGTTCAAGTTACATATGAGGTAGAAGTTCTTTTTACTGTGAGAGTGGTGAGGCACTGGAATGGGTTGCTTAGAGAAGCTGTGGCTGCCCTATCCCCGGCAGTGTCCAAGGTCAGGTTGGAGGGGGCCTTGAGCAACCTGGTCTAGTGTGAGGTATCACTTCCCATGGCAGGAGGGCTGGAACTAGATGATCTTAAGGTCCTTTCCAACCTTAACTGTTCTGTGATTCTATGATTCTATACTTTCCACCCTTCTGGAAAATGACTAATTAAAGGCAATTTAAAAACCTAATTTTTTCAGAGATTTATGGAAATTATTATCTATCAGGGCAATATGTGCTCCATGAGCACCATAAACACACGCCTGTAGTCAATGGAAGACCATAAGCTATTGGTGGAAGAGTGAAAACACTTGAGAGAGCTTCGCAGAAGCAAAAGCTTCACTCTGGGAAGCAGAGGAGAGATTCTCCTGCTCTGAGGCCCAGATGAACTCTCCTGCTCACTTCTGAGCCTTCCTCAAAAACCTCTCAGCCACACACTGATGCCCAGATGCTACTCAGTTCTTGACATTTTTCATGGTCACAGAGTGAAGTGATTCATAGAAACTGCCTTGTTCTCAATAAGTGTACCTGTGTTTAGAGCATTTTTCTGTGAAGCATGTGAAGGCAGCTCATTCTTGCAAATCCTATGGCAACAGGCTGCACCACGGACTGTTGGCTAAATTCAAATGTACAAGGCTTATACATTGAGAAATGTTAAATTCAAATGGAGATAACTTTCTAGAAATATTAGTATTCGGCACCCACTATCAAGAGATCATAGCAATCCAACAAGATCTGACCACTCTGAATTATTATTCATGTACTATGGAATATGTATTTTTAAAGTAGCATTGTAAATTAATGCTAGCAAAATGTAATTTGTAATTTAAATTTAAACCAGAATTGACTAAGAATATAATTCAGCTTTGAATGCCTATGTAGTATCTGCAAACCAGACTGTTTTGTGGTGTTTTTTCACTAAGATTTTTAAGTGTATTATTCACCCTGAATACCTCAATGCATATTATCTGTATATGATACTATAAAAATGGAAATAATAATAAAGAATTAGGCTACACACGGTTGCATTCTAGATTGATACATCTCTATGAAACTCACAACTGCTTTATGCAGGGTTATATGGGATTCTTTACTTGTGCATAGAGCCTGACTCAGCCAGGGGATGTCAGGAAGAAACAAAGTTCCCCCCCACTGCAACTAATGCTTCTGCTGCTTTAATTTAATACTGTAACAGAAGTAAAAGCCATGATGTCTTTTATATTAAACAAACATAACACAGTCATGTAGGTCTAAGTGGTACACAAATTATGCTAATATTTGTTTCAACACAAGATAATTGTAAGCATGTATTGAATGTATCTATCTGTCTATCTTCATATTGAATTCGCTGTGTGGCTGGACAAATATTGGTGCAGGCCAAGCTGGGTGTGCAGAGTTCCCACTGTTTACTGAGCCCACTGCTACACCCTCAGCATGGGTATTCCTCCACTGATGCAACCACCTCTGGGCTGTGCTGAAATGTGGACCACAGGTGAAATGATTTCAGTTTAAAAGACCTAAACCATGTAGCTACACTAATAGAGCACAGGGAGTGAGGGGATGTCTTCTTCATAGGTTGACCCTCCAAGGGGAAAAAAAAGACATGTTATTGTTAAAAATTCCTGTTACATGCCTCCCAAAGTATAGAGGTGATGAGCATGCTAAGAATACAAGCCAGATCAGTTTCATGATCAATGATTCTGTTGTACTAAAAATCATTGCCATAAAGTACAGTGAAACGAGCCCAGGCCCCAAAGCCAATAAATGCTAAACCAGCAAATACTAGCTGCAAGTAAGGTGTGACATGCTGAAACTGTGAGACCAAGTGCAACAACTCTGAGAGCAAATAAATCTCAAAAATTTCTTTGCTGCATCACCCCACACAATAATGTCATCAATGTATTGCAGGTGTTCTGGAGCTTGCCCCTGTTCCAGTGCAGTCTGGGTCAGTCCATGGCACTTGGTAGGGCTGTGTTTCCACCCCTGGGGCAGTCGGTTCCAAGTGGACTGGACACCCCTCCAAGTAAAAGCAAACTGTGGCCTGCACTCCGCTGCTAAAGGAGTTGAGAAAAATGCATCGGCAATATAAATCATGGCATACCACTTGGCTGCCTTTGACTCTAGTTCATACTGAAGTTCTAGCATGTCTGGTATGGCAGCACTCAATGGTGGTGTGACTTCATTCAGGCCACAAGAATTCCAATTGCAGTTGCACAGTAACATTTTTCCCTTCTTAACTGTTATCCCAGAGGTGCTACCACCATTGCTGGTGGGCTCAGCCTCGTTCAGCAGCCAGTTCATCTTGGAGTCAGCTGGCGCTGGTTCCATCTCACATGAAGGAAGCTTTCCACAGCTTCTCAAAGAAGCCACTCCTGTAGCCTAACTGCTACCAAACTCTTGCCATGCAAACCTGATACACTGCAGTCTGAAGCTGTAATTAAATCCAGGTAATGAGCGGGAAAAAAAAATCTGTAATCAAGAAAGGCTGTTTTAAAGCACCAAAGTTGGAAAATGTTGGTTTTGTGCACTGAATGATTTCACATGCTAAGGTATCTGGGGTCCAAAGCCTGCTGTCAGACACGTGGCTCCAACCCTCTGTGACAGGCAGAACTGAAATGCCTACTGACAGCTGAAATTAAGATTCTAATAATTACCTGAGCAATTCTTTGCACAGAGCCAGTAGGAGAACATCCTACAAAGTGCAGTGTGTCAGCCACTTACCTTGAAGCAGATGAAAGCTGAGGCTTTACAGCACTGGAAAAATGTTCAGCAACTTTCAGCATTGAGATCAAGCATGTTTTCTTAGTATGAATAGTAGATATAAGTTCAGTGAGAAGTTCACCCTTGTATGAGGTGAGGACAGACATACCTTAACAGTACTCAGAGTGTAAATGATGTTAAAGGCTGCTTAAGTAGAATGGAGGAAGAAAACAAAAAAGGAAACAAAATGTTTCAGGAGGTTAAGAGATGAATTAAAATGATGGTTTCTCCCTTCCCACACTTAAGAACTGATTTCACAACCAGAATGCTCTGTTCAGGGTTTGTATTTGACTGCATGCTCAGGAAGCCTTTCAGCATTGTTTTCATTTGACTGTTCATTAAAGAAAACAACCAACCTTTGCACATGGATGAGCCCTTAGTTTGGCTCTTGCCTTCTGTAAAGTCACAGTCTTCATTGCCCAACCCTTGATGTAAAGAAATCAGGTTCTGTTCCCAGGGAGCACTGCCTGCTTTGAAGCTTACAAAGCAATGGAGAATATAGTTAGGAAATCCTGATGCTGCAGGATGACCAATGATTGGCTGGAGACATACAGCCAAGGGACCCTGGAGAGGTGGTCTCCTGTGATGGCTACTGTTTCCTCTTCCTCCGGGAAGGGTTATGAGAGAAGGTCTCTGGACAAAGACTCATCCTCCACTTTGTGGCACCTGCTCATCTTATCTCCTTCTCCTGAGCTGGATGTGCTGACCGGAAAGCCAGCTAAGGTAGTCTGCTTTTATGGCTTGATCTGGAGACTTGGGGTTATGAGCCTCAAGCTTCGGTTCCTGTAATTTTGTCAAGAAAACCTCGGTTTGAACTGAGCTGGGATTTCCTAAAGTTGCCCCTTAAACTCTGTGTGATGTTGCAGAATTACTGTATCATGGAAGTGTGGGTTGGTTGGGAGGGTCTCCGCTCCAACCTGCTTCTCAAGGCAGTAAAGCAAGGCAGCTGCCACCTTCCCTAATTGCACTGAAAGCTTCCAAAGGACAGAGACACTTCCCTGTCTGGATGCCTGTCCCAGCTGCTTGCTATCTACCTGGTAAAAGAGGCTTCCTTCTGTCCAGTCCCAACCTCTGACGTGGTGGTCTGTCTAACAAGGGGACAACTGCCATGTCTCAAGGAGTGTTTAATACTGCTGGCCTCTAGGATGAAGATGTGTCAGTTGGTGTATAAACCACTTCCACCACACTGGTAAAAGAGGCTTCCTTCTGTCCAGTCCCAACCTCTGACATGGTGGTCTGTCTAACAAGGGGACAACTGCCATGTCTCAAGGAGTGTTTAATACTGCTGGCCTCTAGGATGAAGATGTGTCAGTTGGTGTATAAACCACTTCCACCACACTGGTAAAAGAGGCTTCCTTCTGTCCAGTCCCAACCTCTGACATGGTGGTCTGTCTAACAAGGGGACAACTGCCATGTCTCAAGGAGTGTTTAATACTGCTGGCCTCTAGGATGAAGATGTGTCAGTTGGTGTATAAACCACTTCCACCACACTGGTAAAAGAGGCTTCCTTCTGTCCAGTCCCAACCTCTGACATGGTGGTCTGTCTAACAAGGGGACAACTGCCATGTCTCAAGGAGTGTTTAATACTGCTGGCCTCTAGGATGAAGATGTGTCAGTTGGTGTATAAACCACTTCCACCACAGTTGAGGAAGAGGAGGCCTTCCTCCAGGATAACTCATCTATGGCCATTCTTCACCTCATCAGGTACAAGTTGTCTTCAACTAATCTGTTGGTTGGTTAATTGCTTTGCCACAGGTTTCAACTTATCTTGCAGTACATCTTGTAATTTCTAAGGGGCTTGTGACTTTGTGATCTTCACCACACAGAAAAACTGATAATTAGCTACAATCCCCTTGATAACTTAGAAGTGTCAGTGGATGCTCATCCAAGTAGTGGGAGGTAATGAAGGAAGGTGAACACACCAGAAGCCTGATTTTAGATTTCAGTGAAAATATAAAGTGTTATTGCTTGTGTGAAAAAACATTTATATGCAAATTCTAAGGAATTCACCTTAACATCTCACCAGCTTATCTTAAAACCTTAATCTAGGCCTACACACATTCAAGCAGTTTGTTTTCCTGCTGAAACTATTTTCTACCCTCCATTGCTTGTAGTCCTCTACTGTGCCTCATCTTCTCAGAGCTCACATCCCCAAGGGAGGGGAAATGCTATTGCTGCTTTTCTGTAGCTTCAAGAAACACACCAACTCAAAGGCACCAGCTGCATCAATAACTCTGTCATGTAACTCAGAGCACATCCAGCTTAGAGGCTGAGATCAGATGAAAAGCTGATAAGCCTTCAGCTAACAGTGCAAGAGCAAGGAGAGGAGAAAACGCAGGAGGACTTCAACTGCTTTTCCATCTACAACCCCTTCTTTTCCCTTAGCTTGTGCCTGGTTACTTTCCCTTTTCAGTGTCACTGACTTGAAGAAGATGGGGAAGAGGCATAAAGAACAAGCTTTTTTCACTCCCATTTAATGTGTGATGAGAACTTTCCACCTCCATCCAACATTGTCCCCACTGCATATGTCCTGATAAGGGAAAAAGTGGAGGTGATATCGTTGTGCTGTGAGTTTCCTTATACAAGAGACACTGTCAGACCAAAATACATCTTTGGTGTACCTCCTGAGCAACAAATGTAAATCACCAACAGCTGTAAATCACCAACAGTTCACACAACCTTTGACCCAGACCAGAGATTTCAGAGTGAAATATTTAGGAGTCTTCACACTGACTGGACCTTTAAGTTAGGTACAAATTCCTGCTGCATAGCTCTAGCAATGAAAAGGGAGGATGGGAACACGAGGGTAACTAGTTTTAAGATGGAGCTTTAAAAGGATATGAATAAATGGTTGTTTTCAACAAAATTGACTTAAGGAGCCAAAAGACCATTTTCTAGGCTTGTATCCTATGTTCCAGTGGCAATATTGCAATTAGGCAAATATTAAAAGTGTGATGGGTTTATTCCATATTCAGGGAATGAGACTGCTTTCATGTAATTGTATCTCAGGGGAAAAAGCAGAAAAGTTGTCACTCGGGCATTTAAAACTGGATGGGGTAGCACTAAACTAGAATCTAGAGAAGAATCCAGCCCTGGAAAGGAAGAGAGGCAGTGTGCTGCAAGACAGTAATTTCCTCTGTAATTTCTATTTGTGATTTTTATGGTGGTTTATTTATTTGTGCACCCTGACTCCTCTGGAGTCATAGAATCATAGAACAGTTTGGAATGGAAGTGACCTTCAAAGGTCATCTAATCCTACCCCCACACACACCTTAAGCAGGGACATCTTCAAGTAGGTCAGATTGCCCAGAACCACATCCAGCCTGGCCTTGAATGTATCCAGGAATGGGGTATCCACCACCTCTCTGGGTAACCTGTGCCAGTATTTTACCACCCTCATTGTAAAGAATCTTTTCCTCTGATCCAGCCTAAGTCGAACAGAAAGGGTTCCTCTTAACAAAACAACTCTGAGAGGCTGAAAGCCACAAAGAAGGTAAAGGAGAGTAATCAGATTATCTTTGTGCTTTGTAAATAAATTGTAGTTGGGATAAGTAAAGTTATACTCAGCAACATTCACATATGTTTTCCTCTCTGGCCCCTAAGGTGTTAAACTGTGAATGCACTGAAGAGATGCAGTAAAATTAGTAGGTAGTTGAGTTGTGTTTTGAGAACTAGCATGCTCTTATGCACCTCCCCCATCTCCTAGGATATGGACTATAGGCTGGAGATCACAGGCATCTTCCTGTGTGAGATATGTGTCTCACAGTGCACCAGCAAATTGGAATGTTTCAGCTTCACTAACCTGGTTTACTGTGAATAGTAATTTCCTTGCTGGAAAGGCAGCCTGTCTGAACCATCCAGTCTTCTCAAGTTTGGGCACCACCTGGTGCAGAAATACAAGAAGGGAAAAAGTCTGAATGGATGGGAAAAGCTTATGGGTATGCAGAGTTTTGGCACAGAAAATCATCTTCATTCAAGCAGAATATTTTTCCCTTCTTTAACAGTGTGCGAACTTCCATAGCCTCATTTCTAATGAGGTAGTGGTTTCTGCTTTTTAGCTTGCATAGGGGAGCAGGTCCCCAGAGTGGACATAGATGCCTGGCAAGACCCAGCCTCTGATCTACTGTTTTGTTGAAATATGCTCCCATCAGATGTACCAGGGATGGGAAGTGACACGGGGGGACAGCGTTATCTGCAAGTGCTGCCCATTTGGGAGCATCCTTCTGGCAAGGGGAAACTGCCAAGAGGGAAAATCAGCCACCATCCTGCCAGATCAGTCATTTCAGGCTTAGTTTTTTAAGTGCTAAAAATGTTCTTGATGCAGCAGGAAACACAAACTGAGCTCTTCTTCAAGCTAAGGAGAGGAAATGGAGAAGATATGACCAAATTCCTGCAGGAGGGTTACGACAAATTAAAAAGTGTAATTTATCCAAGTGGTGCACACAAAGACCATACAGTAGGAATGGTTCTCGGCAACGGGTGAGTGAAGGTAGAGGTGCCTCAAAGCCCTCTAAAGAATGTGGGCCATACTGCCTTTCATCCGCAGCAGGACAGGAATAATGTGGAGGGTGTTGTTATGATTTCAGTAAGAGCAGCCTGACCTCAGATTGGACACCTTACAACCAAGGTCAAAGGCATCACAATGTAGGGGATAGAAAATCTTCATGTTTTGCCTCCGCTATGGTGTCATCAGATAACAGTTTTATAATAGCTTGAGACAGTTTGCATTGAGACAATTTGTATTTACTCTGTTTATAACAGTCATAAATAAATTGCTAAAAAATATTTATAATACTACACTATTACACTATTTTATTATGCATGATCATAAATAATAATTCATAAATGCTATAATTAATATTTCAAAATTATTACCAATGAATTAACCTTTTTTACAGAATGAATGGAAGAAGGTTGAGCTATTACATGGAAAACGATGCATGTTTTGGGGTGGGCACACTTTTTAGTTTGTTTTGCTTCATCACTAAAAGGTGTTAGAAAAATGTGAAAGGTGAAATTGTTCAGGCGGAAGGAAATCTCTGCATTCAGAGAGACTGTAGTGCTTAGGCATGGTTTGCTTAATAGCCAGAGGGAAGAGAGGAACCGTTATAGGGATTTCCAAATTGTGCTGGTCAGAGAAGCAGGGAATTGTACATCACTATCACTACTGAAGGAGACAGGTGACTTTCAAACAGGCTGAAGTCACCAAACCCAATTTCTACCACTTTTATCTGTAATGGTGGTATTTTGCGAGCAAACCCATTTATTTGGTTAATGATAACAGCACTTTCTTTTACCCCCAGGATGCTGTGAGGATAAACATATTCCAATGTAAAGCTTTACACTGAGCCCCAAGCCCCATTGGGATATATTCCTATTTTATCCTGGGACTAGCACCTCTGTGGCCACACTGACAGCTGGATTAAAACCAACTGAAAACTAACTGATTTTGACTATAACTACTGTGGTTTTGGCAGCTGTGGCCAGGAACAAAGGGCCAAGGAACTAATGGAAATTTAAAATTACAAATTATACCTTTTCTTATCAGTTTGCATAGGATTATCTGATAACTTCACAGTAAATCATTAGGGCCCTGAGAAAAGTATTTAAATGGAACGTAACATTGAGATGGGGAGAAAACAGTGCTTAGAAATACACACTGGTCAGGCTCCCTAAGGATATTCTTTGTTTCTCTTTCCTCTACATTATCAAACACCCCCTAATCCCACTGTTCTTACAGTGCACAACAATATACATTCATCACAAGCAGCACTTACAGTGCTTGACATCTACAAACCTTAGCTAATTAATCTGTTTCAACACCCCTATGGGCTAAGCATAATTATTTTGAAGAAGCTGAAACAGAGGTTAAATGAGTTACTGCAGGCCACGGAAAGCAGGGGACAGTGGAGGGTTGAGAGCGCTGCCCATGGCACTCTCTGACCCCATGCCTTTCCTCTTCATGCCCTTACATGCCATGGATTCTCAAATATATGTAAAACTACAAAAAAGTTAAGCAAAATTCATAGCATCATTAAGGTTTTTATATAGCACTTACTTGAAATAACCTGCTGTTACGCACAGTTTTGCCTACTGGGGGTAAGGTGACCGTAGAGTTGGGGCCTATTTCCAAAGCTTGCCACAGGGGAGTTTTTCACCATGTCTCTTTCTGGAAGCCTCATCATTGCCTTTACAGATATGTATCTGTTGTTTTTGATGAAAAGTTGGGCTTTGATGCTTTTTAGCCCAAAAGTTGGGACTGTTTAGCCTGGAGGAGAGAAGGCTGCATGCAGACCTCATAGCAGCCTGCCAGTATCTGAAGGGGGCCTATAGGAATGCTGCGGAGGGACTCTTCATTAGGGACTGTAGTGACAGGACAAGGGGTAATGGGTTCAAACTTAAACAGGGGAGGTTTAGATTGGATATAAGGAAGAAATTCTTTCCTGTGAGGGTGGTGAGGCACTGGAATGGGTTGCCCAGGGAAGCTGTGAATGCTCCATCCCTGGCAGTGTTCAAGGCCAGGTTGGAAGAAGACTTGGGTGGCACTGTTTAGCGTGAGGTGTCCCTGCTTATGGCACGGGGGTTGGAACGAGATGATCTTAAAGTACTTTCCAACCCTAACTATTCTATGGTTCTATGATTCTGTGATTAATGTAGGTACACAAATTCAATATCATAGCCTATACCACAGGCATTTTTGTTTTGGTGAATCGCTGGTTTTAGAAGAAAAGGATATAAGATTTATTATCCATATGTTTTGAACAGAATGTTTGGAATTTCCAGTATCTGAACGATTTTATCTAAACTTTCCCTTCATACTTATGTTTAAATAAATGTGTCAACGGACTGCTCTGCACCAACATTTGTCACAACCATGGATGTATCTTAGAGGGATATTTCTGAGGTGCCAGAAGCAAACATCCCTTTGTAGAAGGCAGGTCTACCTTGGTGACCTCAGCAATGCAGGGCATGGCTCCAGTATATTTTCATGCCCATGCTTACATGTCATCCACTACTCTGATATTCCAGGGTGCTTCAATGCCTTGCCATCAGTAACAGTCAAGGGTGCTCAGTTTCTGCAGAAATTATTTTTGCACAAACATATACGACTAAAACGTAACTAGCAGATGAGTCATGAATTCTCCTTATTCTGTGGTAGAATCAGAGCTGTTCCATTGGGGGTAGCAGGTAGCTCCTACTGGCTGTTAGCAATTTAAAATGCATCCATCATAGTCACTTCTCTCCCTCATGGAAGCATGAAGGAAAGCAGGATGAGGATGCTGAATGCTGTGGCAAGCACTGGAAGACTTTCATTGCACAAAACACTGAAATACAGGCATTTCAGTTATGCTGACTTCAGCAGGCTGAGAAAAAAAGCATGACCCTAGATATTCAGCATCAGCAAAATGCCAATTAATTAAGATAACCAGGCCTGAGGGAAAAAATAAACAAGTTCCTTCAACTTATTACATGTATAATCCCCTGATGCCTTTTCGTTGTAACTGTGGTCTCACACCAGGCTTATAGTGTTGTAATCCTGTGGGTTTTAATGGAGCTGGTCCTCATTCACCAGGGGTGAGATCAGGGTTAGAACCATGAACTGAGCTCTGTGCCAGCACCAGAGCTTTTGCATACGGTTTCATAATCAGCTTTTTATTAATTTCTGCTTCAAGGTGCCTAGTTTAACATTAACTGATTTTTCATTTTGAGGCCCAGCATATTGAATGTCAGAAGGACAAGAGGTGGTTTTCTGCTTAATGCAAGGTACCAAGAGCTGGTCCAGGCCACAGACCAGCTCTGGGCATCTTCAAAGGCTTCTGAAATGTTTAGAAAATATTGTATCAAAACCATTCCTGTTGGTTAGGATACACATTGACTACGGGAGAACAAATTAATTCCTGGTGTTGCTTGGGCCCTGTCAGTGAATTAATTCCAGGAACTACTTTTATCTACTGCCTTTGCTCTCATTTTCTATTAAACATTTGTAGGAAAAGATCAATAGGGAAAAAAGTGATGCACAGATAAAGCAAACACACATGCACAGCTAAGAATAACCCAGAGAGCTGCACTCACTGGACAATATAAATATCTCTTTCAGGTTAAAAATACTTCTTTGAGGATACGGAACCTTTAAAAACCAGAATAGATCTTGGACAATAACACTTCCTCACAACCAAGGGAGTAACATGTTTTTGCCGGTAAAGGATGTGCTCTGCTTTGCAGAGGAAACTCCCATTGGCTCATTTCACCATGTAAACTCCAGGTCTGAATATAAAAAGACCAACTTATCTCCTGACAAATATCCTTATGCTGGGAATAACAAAAACTAAGAGCATATGGTGTGAACCCCAATTACAGGGGGTAGCTGCTGGCATGGAGCAACCATGGGGGGAGCCTGGTATGGGCAAACCTGCACAAAAACCAGCACTGAGCACCCAGACATCTTAATAATAAAGTCAATAAAACTCAGGCTAAAACCAGCCTTAGCATCCCTCTGCCCAAATCCCCCATCCCAAATGTAACTGATGCACTTCTCTTCCTCTTCTAGGACAAACACAAACTGGCCAGATGTAAGAATAAGGCACACAGTTCTCAGCTTCAAAGGTATTTCTGACCCAGAGCTTTCTCACATTGCTCCCTTATCAGTGGGTGCTTTGTTTGAGGTGGTGGAAAAGCACTTGTGCAAGAGGACAAGCTGTGCACTGGAGGTGTTTTGATTTCCTTGGAGCGGTCAGTAGAGACCGAGTTGCTGTTTGCTCCTTGCAGAGCTGCCTGCTTTGATGCATCTTTAACACAGACCTTTTCAATTCCCCCAAAGGAGCAAATATAGAAATACAAAACATAAAACCAATAACAGCAGTATTGATAATATAATCCTAATACAGACATATATAACATAAATAATCAAATATTCCTGCTGCTGATGGATTAAGAGGACCAGTGTGGTCACTAAAATGTTTATTATGAATCCTTTTACAGATTTAATGCTTTCCAAGTTTAATTACGAGCTCTGTCCTGCTGCCTCTGTCAGAGCAGTATTGAGGCACTGTAGGTGACAGACTGATGGCTACACACACAGCTAGAAAAGAGCACAGATAATAGAAAGGCCATACTCAATAACCAGAAAGCAGACAAATGTGTGATAAAATAGCCAAAAATATTGTGCTGTCTTTTCTATATAATCCCAACCACCACAGTGATTTAGATCTAACCAAAGGCAGTTTTACACAGGTTTTATCTTTGTTATCTAGAGCTAGAAAATTTACATTGGAAATAGGCATGATTTTACTCTCCTATTCTGCTAGATGTTGCTACAGCATCTCTGGATGATGCGAAGAGTGACACTGAATAGGCTAGTTGGTCTCCATCACACCTCAGTGAAAGAACAGGCAGCACTTAGGAAGAGGGAGAACTGTAACCCATGATGTCATGCACTAAGCACTTTGTTTTTATGTTGTAACTTCTGGGTTTTTATTTCATAAAATCCAGAAAACAGGATCTATGTTTTCTTTTCTCTAAATTAAAAAACCCTAACAAACCCAAACCAAATGAAACAAACAACTTGCAAGTGTTTGGGAGTGTTGGAAATGATTTTGGAAAGTCCTTTAGGCTAATTTTGTACACCACAACAGAGCTGTAGTGGGTAGAAACACACTTTCATCTTATTTATTTCTCCCCGTCTTTAAATGCTGGGTTTGTTAGGATAAGTTTCTCAAATCTGCTCAGCACAACATATATTTTCTTGGTTATGAGGTGTCTGGCCACACAAGTACAGACAAAGACATGTCCTATGCACTCATGATCTTTTTGTCCTGTATTAACATAGGGCCAAATTTGGCTTGGCTTTTCAGCCAAGCATTTCCACCTCCAATGGTGCAAAAACCAAGCATTTCCACCTCCAATGGTGCAAAAACCAATGGGGCTAGTTTTCCATACACCCGGGACTGTTGTTTGTCGGTCCACCTGTAGCAGGATGGGTTAATCCATNAGCCAAGCATTTCCACCTCCAATGGTGCAAAAACCAATGGGGCTAGTTTTCCATACACCCGGGACTGTGCTTGTCTGTCCACCTGTAGCAGGATGGGTTAATCCATGCCAAAACTGGGAGAAGCGTGCTGTAATTTGCTGTATCCAGCATGAAGGCTGCTGGGCAGACAGCATGATCCGCAGGGTGCAGTACCTTCACTCTGCCTGGCTGAAGCACACACAGGTTGATGTTGTCTTCAAAAGATGTTCGCTGAGCAAACGGCGCAGGTGAAACCCTGTTCCCGCAGCTCTGGGTCTCTGATCTCCGTAATCCCCAAACACAACCACCTCCCACAACTCCCACGAGTCCTCCCGCGCCAAAGAACTAGAAACAGGGACTTGCAGTAGGGACTTGCATACCTTTGAGGTCTCTGCCAGTGTACTGTTGTGTGATCAAAACTGGCTGGTGGGTGTAGAAACCCCAGTTTTTCCCCTCCTTTCCTGGTCATTCTCCCGGCTTAGAAGATTTATGGGAATTTCTGGTGACTTCTACAAGTGGCACAACATGCATGCTCCACGCTGCCTCTGCGCACGCTGCAGAGACGAACACCTCCAGAGGGAGCATTTGCCCCATCTTAAAACACCACCTAAGCAAGGGGAGGAACCTTTTGCAATTTTAGCTGGTTAAAAACAACTGAAATGCAGCCTACCCTGGCTTATAAGTACCAGTGTTTCTGCTGGTGTTTGCATGTCTAAGCATGTACAGTTGGGGGTGAGCAATAGCTCTTTCCATATTGTCAGAAGGTAGAGCAGTCTAGGAGGGACTTTAGATACCTGGATGCACTAAGAAGCAAGCGACAAGAGCACAGCCCCTGCTTCCCAGTGACAGATTTCTCACTGTATAACACGAGCTGGGTTTTGAGCAGTAACCTAGTCCCGGGCTGGAGGGTGAAACACTTGATATTTGGGTGTGTTGTGTAGCTGCTGAGGCACAAACAGACTTGTGAAGGTTTGCAGGTCCAAGAGGCAGAGAAGTTCCCCCTGGGAGGTGTAGAGCTGCTCTGCACCATTTCTTGGTGTTTTGGGGTGACCTGCAGCTGGGCTGCAGACAGCCAGAGACCTGGGGGGTTACCAGCAGGAGGGGCAGAGCAGCTCTGCAATGTGTAAAAGTAATTCCTCTGTAACTGGAGGAATTATTGTCTACACATGGTGCTCACTTAGTCCCTCATACCAGTCACCCACTGTTAAATTTATGTCTTCCAGTGCTGTAAAACACGACCCCCAGCTTCTCAGTTTAGACTGATTGTGTTCCAGGCATTTTGTACTTTATATGAAAAGGAGATTTTTTACATATTATTTAACAGTTTGGTCTTCAGTGAGAAATATTGTTGGGTTTGTTTCTTTATTTTTGTATGTTTATTTATGGGGAAAAAGGGGAAGACAAGACCCCAGTCTGAGTTCTGCAGCGTGAAATGTTATTTAATAAGTAGCAGAAACCAGATGAGCTGGAATTCTGCAATTGTCTCTTCAGCAAATTAGCTTTAACTAGTGTAATGGCAGGAGCATTCACTTCCAGAAGAGGAGAAAGTTCAGTGCTATGCAGTAAATCATTCTTTGTTTTTCAATAATTGGGTTCATGTGTCCAGCAGAACAAAAACTAACAAGCTTTTACAGATTTTTTCCAAAGTCATAAGGAAATTGTGCTATGCTGTTAAATGTAATAGGGAAAATTTAAGTCTTTTGGACTTTTTTGTTATAAAAAACAGACGAGACTTAAAAACTTGAAGACCCACAAATACGGTGGTACATAACTAGTTCTACATCCCTGAACTCATTGATTAAACAAGGAAGACAGAAGATACAAAGGAAGCTTTTTCCTATGTAGCTTCACATCTCTGTTCAACATTCACTTCTTCAGGTATGCCTGTCTGCATAGTGTGAGTCCATTTTAACTTTCAAACAAGTATGAACAAATGTATATAACCATATATAACCATCTGGAAATACATAGCCTAAAACTGAGTAATTGTGAGACCTTCTGGTCTTCCTTGATTTCATCTCTTCCTGTCACCTCTTTGGCTCAGTGAAGAAGTTACCTGGTACCCCATAGTACATGGAGTGGCTTCTCTGGTTGCTGTAGAAGCAGCTTGCCAACATTCAGGCCTGGGGACATCAGATCTATGGGCATTTCTTTGCAGAGTAGTTAAAAGCAATGAACAAAGAAGCTCAAATTCTGAAGGAATTCCTTGCAGGAAGAGAGAGACAGGGAGGAGCATGATGGGGGTATAAAGTGAAAAGTAAGCCCAGGTTCCCTGGGTCAGGAGTGGGAGAAGTGAATGACCTAACTAAGCAATGTCTCAGGCTACAGAGCAAGGAGGAATAGTTGTGGGGCTGGAGTTAGCACAAAGAGCTCTAGTTTCCATGAGGGCAAACAAGGGGTGGGGTGGCACAGGGAGTCCCCATCACTTGTAGGTTCTACAT
The DNA here is from genome assembly GCA_002631895.1 of Agapornis roseicollis. Classification (NCBI taxonomy): domain Eukaryota; kingdom Metazoa; phylum Chordata; class Aves; order Psittaciformes; family Psittacidae; genus Agapornis; species Agapornis roseicollis. The sequence continues at coordinate 98,994 of NDXB01018063.1, forward strand.
AAAAGAAGAGGAGCAGTGGGGAGAATCTCTTTTTTCAGAGGGATGCTGTGAGCCCCAGCTTTCCTCCTCTAAGAAGGGCAGAGCCATGAGATGCCTTGCTGGGCTCAAGAATAGGAATGCCTTCTTTGCCAGACTGCATCCTTTACTAGGAGACTTTCACAGAGAGATGGGGACCTGTGCAGGGCAGCATCACATCTCTTGTAAAAGCTTCATGAAGCTCTTCAGGGAAAATGCATTAAAACATGCCTGGGGTGCTGCCACAGAAATAATAGCACTTCCTCCCTTCCGTTTCCCTTAATCTGCCCATTCACAAACCTTCCTTGATATAATAAAAAAATATAGGTCCTCCTTATGCCTTCTGATCATGTTTTATAATTTAATAGGAAGCAATATCCTTTTCCTAACACAGCCTGTTACAACAGGCTTGTTCAAAAATACCAGCTCCAGAAATGTCCTACAGAAATTCTGTGGCTTCTTCAATTAGCTTTTAAAGGAATCCTGAACTTCCCATGGAGTGTGCACTTTCAGAGAATTATGGAAGAAGAATCATGATCTTGCAGTTGAAAGTCCAAATGCTCACAGATGCTCATGAAAGCCACAGTTCTGCCTCCATAAACAGTGTGATTTCTCTGAGCTTGGGTGGAAGCAGGCGTGACAGTTCTTAAAGCAGGGCTGGGCCAGGAAACATGTAACTTCGGAAATGTAGTTAATTAAGTTGTTTTTATAGAAACTGGTTCTGACCATGTTGTCTTTCCTTTTAAATCCCATTCTAATGCATTAGAAAATACTGATTTCCCTGCAGATTTGACCACTTGTCCACTGCACGGACAACGTGTGAGTAAATTACAACCTACTTTCCCATCAACTTTGCTTCTACCTAGATGACTTCTTTCTCGCCCATGCTGCACGCACCAATTTTCAAAACAAAGTGAATAAACCAGCATAAGCATTTAAGTGTGTTTCCACTGATTCCCATACTCAAATTAAACATGCAAATGAAAACATTAAAAGGAATGACTTATTCATGTTCTTAGGCAAAGCATACATATTAAATTAATGTACGTGTATCAAAGAAGGCACTAAGTGCTGACTCTTGGAAAGCCTTGTGTAGGAAACGGTACTACAAACTGTTCATTTAATATTTTTTATTACTTAATGTGAAACTTAGGAAGACTGACTATTGATTCTATCTTAAATATTTGACAATATATACTCATTTAGAGCAACCTGCTCATTTCCAAATGTATATTTAATGAAGCATATGCCATTTTAGGCAGACATTTAAAGTATAAGTTTCACCTCTTTAACATTTTAAGAGAGTACGTCACATTAACAACTGTACAAGGAAACAACTCCTTTGATGTAGCATGTCAAATGGGAAGTTGCTGGTAACATAAAGCAGCTACATCAAATTGCATGTGTAAAGCTTCAGAAACACAGGAAAAAATATTTTAAGAATGACACAGATTTGCTTTAATTTGCACCTTTTCTCTGAATCTTGTTTTTATTTGTGTGCTGCTCTGGTGTAAACGATTTGTAGGTACATTTTTAGGTCTCTTTATGCTGCAAGAGAAGAAATCAGAAGGCAATGTTGTTTGTTAAGTGACTTCTGTTTGCTCAAGTGATCTGTAGCTCAAGACTCAGAGTTCCTAGCAAGAAAAGGCAAAAGCATGTCAGGCTAACAAAACCAACAAATAGCTGAAGGATAGAGCTAGAAAGGATAGTTTCAGCACATTCAATTACTGGAGAGCTTCCACAAAAGGAAAATTGTCTTTCGTGGCTGAACTGCATTTGTATACACAGTATCAAAGTGCTGGGGTTAAGGTTGGAACAGACTCAAATTATTTCACCCTAGGTTAATATGTAGGAAACTTAAAATGGAATAAGTGAGGAAGAAGATAAAAAAAAACCAAAACCCATGTATATCCAAGATAGGAATCTGCAAAGCAAGGAGAAAGCGCAAAGTTATATTCACAAGACGGGTGGCCAGGTAAGCAAAAGGTAGTGGAACAATTTTGCTTGCTCAGAAATTGAGAGAGGTTGAGGCACAAGAGCTGACTGGGGACAATGCATAACAAGCCCATACAGTGAGGTGTAGGAGCCAAATCTTCTGGTGTAGGACCTACAGCCAGGCTTTTACAGGGCTGAAAGAAACATGATGAGATGTCCAGTCTGCCTGGAGTACAGGCATAGAGAGGAAGGCAGTATTCAGGACAGAAGGACACAAGGTAGGGGTAACAGAAAACCACTGTACACCTCTGATGTGGTAGTGTGTCAAGAAGGAAAAGTGTGATACAGTAAACAAGGTCCACTGTCTTCTTGAAAAGCACTGTAAAACTACATTACAACAACAGTAACACAGATCCACTATAGATCTCCTAGACAAAATCTGGCTGTGGTTATGGAATAATGGAATAGTATTAGACAGTCAACAGGACCTGTGGGAGACCTCCTGTCCCTGGAGATAGATGAGAGCAGAGAATCAGTCTGTCATAGAATCATAGAATATTTAGGGTTGGAAAGGACCTTAAGATCATCTCGTTCCAACCCCTCTGCCATAAGCAGGGACACCTCACACTAAATCATGTCACCCAAGGCTTCGTTCAACCTGGCCTTGAACACCGCCAGGGATGGAGCATTCACAGCTTCNCAACCCCTCTAAGCAGGGACACCTCACACTAAATCATGTCACCCAAGGCTTCGTTCAACCTGGCCTTGAACACCGCCAGGGATGGAGCATTCACAGCTTCCCTGGGCAACCCATTCCA